>CAFUXE010000620.1:586361-670769 GCA_903364295.1 Serranus cabrilla
TTTTTTTTTTTTTTTTTTAAAGAGGAACTTGTTTCAAATGTTCCTACACTAGATAGGGTGTTCATATTCCCAGCGGGTACCACAGCTAATGCTTCTCTAAGCAGCTGCTGCTAGCTATAAAGAAGCTTTTGGTGGGCTCAGACCTCAAGCTGTTACGGACTCTTACTTTTACAGTCTGCGTTAGAGTCTGCAAGTTCCTACTCCTGAAGTTTGACTGAATAGGTGTTTCATACTCGCCACTTGATATGAATGTTGGTCAGTAATTCACTCATGCCCTCTTCTCATGGCTGATATGATCTCTAGACCATCTGTGAGCATTTCTTTGTTTCTGCCAGCCTGTTATTGAAGGATCATATCACAAGGGGACTGAGGGTTCACACACTAATAACAGAGCTAATTAGGAGGAGCCGCACTGAACTAATTATCTGTAGCTTCACTTTTTCCCATAAGTCATAAATAATGACTTATGTCATGGACAAGACAGCAAGTTCAGTTAATGAGGAATGTGAGTCACAAAAAACTTCATCATATCTTTGGATCTATTGCTCTCTTTGTAAAGAAATCACACCCCACAGTTTCCGTCGTATTTCAAATCTCTTTTATGTTTCTCCGCTACTTTCTGACTGTAGCTCTCATTATTGTTGGATTAGACTCTGCTGTTGCAACTATCATACTGCCATATAGCTTTAATAGACACACAGCCAGACTAGGTCACCGCCCACATGGTCTGCACTGAATATTATGGTCAATGTCTCTCTTCTTCCATATCCTGTTTGGACATACTGATGTAATTATGCCAGAGATGAAGAAAGATGAGGGACAGATACGGCAGTAGGAGGAAGAGGAGGAAGAGAAGGAGGGGAAACCACAAGCTCACATCCATGAGAGCACCGACAGACAAGCTTGTTCACAGACAAACACACACTAATTCTGTAGAGTCTGTGGGTGTTTCCTGCCTCCCCTGCAGTCTCACTTTACATGCTATCTCAGTTTGATGTGGTTTTATGATACACACACGTATACACACACACAGATGCTGCAGGCTGATACTGTAAGGCTGTAGTTTTGCTGAGCTAATGCCTCTCGTGTAAAAAGACTTTGCCGTCAAATATGGCTGCCAGGTTAGACAAGCGTTCAATAGCTTTGTTAAACTTTCTAAAGTGCTTGACATCTCCGTAGCATGTTGTCTCTTTCCTTTCCTCCCCAGACACAGTAATCCCAGGTCTAGTTAGATGTCTGTGGTCAGCCAAGCTCTCTACTGATTGTTGTTACTGTGCATAGTTGAAATTTCTCCTCTGCTGATGCTCTCCTGCCCAGCTGCCCACTCCTGCATTTCCTCCTGAAGTGGCCGCTGGACATCGACAGAGATAGGAAACCACATAAAGGCCAACTTCCTTTCCTGAAGGGACTCTTTGTTGTGGATCATTTTTGCTGCAAGGATGTGTGCCTGTGACATCTAAGGGAGGAGGAACTGGTCAATCGATGTTGTCTCCATATGCCTTTAGACTAGGAGTGTGTTTATTATAGCCAACTTGACATCACTGCCATCTGATTTTTGTGATTTGAGACCGATTTCTCTGAGGAGCCAAGAGTATTCAGTGGAATCTGTTATCTCTGTCTGGGAAGGAAATGTTGTGTATGCTTCTCTGCAGTAACTTGTGTATTTAAAGAAAAAATAAAAAGCAGGGTGGCCTCATTTTTAGATCTGCATTTGGCAGAATGATCAGCCGTAAGCAGATCATGGTATGCTTATGCCATTTTATTTCAGGAAAAGCTATTCAGATGTAAACACCGCTTTGTAAAGTCTGCCACAGGCTTTCTGTTGTCATACCTGCAGATTCTCAAGCTTTACTCCCTCCCCTGTCAGTCTAATATCTGTTTATCTGTAATTTCGTGATGTTTAAAGGAAAACAAAGTGGGTGTGATTATCTGCTTCAGCGTGCTGTGGTTTCCGCAGAAGTAATTTTCATAACCATCATTCTCATTTAAGAAGGGCACTGACAGCTCAAGTTAAAGATGCATGAGCATGCATCCATGCATAGGTGGTTTGTTTTTTTCTGACACCAGAGCCTTCAGAATGCTGCAAGCAGTCTGAAAGTGAAATGAAGTGTGCAGTGTAAAGCCATTAATTGTTTCATGTGAAGTGAAAGCTGACATGAAAGGGTCAACCATTCGTTTGTCTTCAGTTTCTTCAAAATTTCAGAACGCACACCTTATTATCAAAAAATAGTTAGCTTCCTTTTCCTTATACATAACTTTTGGTGAAAATGTCACAAATTTAGTTTTATTTATTTTTTAAAATGCAAAACAGACTCACAAATTGGCTCTGTGAGCTTAAAAGTGACAGGAACTCCACCCAACTGCTGCAAACAAGCCAGTGTTAACCTACCACAAATTTCTGGAGAAAAACTGTCAGCAAAGCTCTCATCATCCTCATTGTCATTGACGCATACAAATATTACACAGTATGTTCACCAGTGCACCACATATCATGATAATATAAGCTAAAGGAAGTAAAAGTGCTGTCGTAAATAATATGAAAATGAGTTCAGGCATTTCTTTTTTTGACATTGCGATAAAACCGATATAGAAAATATATTTGATTGACATTGTTACATGATTTTGACTCTCTCTATATATTATATATTAACTTACTTTTTATAGTAATAGAGTCACCACATTGACAGAGCAGTGGGGGGTAAACCACATACTATAGTATGCATAAGGTAAACTGTCAGAGATGGAGGTGCAGGTAAGCTGCTGAACATCCAACTGTGATGATGATGAAATTATACCGCTTCTGTTGAACGAGGAGTTAAGCAGCTTGCAGAGCCCACTTAGAAATGTAATGAATTTACAGGAAAAGAACAAAGAAGGAAAAGAAGTGACGCACTCACTCAAACACACACACACGCAAACGTCCGTTCATTCATTTCACTAATTTAATTCCTTTGACAGTCACCTCATTACCACTGTCTGATGGCTATCATTCATTTGGCTTCTGTTTCTTACTTTATGCCTCTTCCCCTGTCTCTTTTTCCTCTAATCAATCGGCCGCCCTATCCTTTTCTTGTTAAGATGTAAGCTATTTGTAGCGCAGAGATGATTAAGTGAATTTTTAGGCCCTTTTTCAACAGAATAACTGCCACATTAAACAAGCCTCTGTCCCTACTTGGGATGCTCAGCAAAGAGCTGCTTATTGTATGAAAGGACTCCCTGAGTGTGTTCTAGATTTAAAGCTACGTGCATTTCATGGACGGTGCGTCCAAAGTTAGACAGTTTGTTGGATGGAGGCCAATTTCCAAGACATCTGGTGAAATGCCCTTTATCGCCCCAAAATCAATTTTCTACCTGCTGGCATCCTGAAAGAAAACGCTTTCACATACCCCACCAATTATCAGTCCAAAAGCAGTGTTTTCTTACTCTGTGCGATTCCATTAACCCCTGGAAACAGGTGGTTTGTTATTACTGTAGATTGTGAAGCTGCAGTCTGTGATTGGCTCTGAGGCAGAGGAAGCTGAAGGTGTTAGTTAATTATGTTTGTGCTGTTACGTGAAGGAGTCCGCTGTTTATTCTTTTCCAAGCTTGAAGCACGTTGGTCTTATATTATGATTATATTCGTGATGCATTTACAAGTGGTCAGAGTGTTCCAGGCGGCAGAAATGTTTGCTTCAACATGTAGCTGATGATGATGAGATCTGATGGTTGATTTATCCACTGATAGAAGCCTAAACAGGCGATAATGCGCTGCAGCTAAAAGGCTGCTTGTAATAGCGCACTTGGGTGGCTTATTCACAGCTGTAAAAACCAACTCCTGTGACAATACTATTTCTACAAGTGTCTCAATCACTTTCACTCTCTCTACTAGAGAGCAGATGTCCAGGCGAGTCCAGGCAAGTCCTCTGAGCGATGCCTGAAAATACTCCAGGATGAAGTCAGTTAAAGACAAATGGATGCAGCATGCAAGTGTGCATGCATGCAGAATATGTAATGTATAAGCAGTAACATATAAAAAAGTGGATTTTTCCCTGTTTTTGTCCAGTACACAAACAAGTCTGCACCATACTGTAGCTGTTCTCATTCTCTCAAGACAAAAAAATGTTCAAGGTGGAGGGTTGTCAGCTTGACAAGCACTTCTCATCTGCGACCCTGACCTATAGTGTAAAATCCCATTTCATGTCTATGCGGGGACTGAAACTGTTGTTGGTATAGACCAGTGCAGATGGTGCAATAAGCAGACTCACTGACGGGAGCTCTCAGGTTTGTATTCTGAGAAGCTGTTGACCTCAAACACCAACCTATGTTTATGCTCAGCGTCTGGCGTGACGCTCGCTGGTTAGAAGTGTTGCAGAAACAAAGAGGAAGGACCTGCTCCCACCATCCACTTCTCTAATTTAGAGATTGTCCACAGAGGACTTTTATTCACCTTTAGTTACTTTTTCACAATCAGTCCTACGGGACTATTGATTGATTAAAATGCTTTGATGTTAGTATCCCATGTACATGCATTCTGCTTTTTTCCATTTAGTGTTTTCATGCATAATCAGATACATATGAGAGCTGCAATGATTATTCTGTAGACAGAAAATCAATCATTACATAACTTTCTGTGGTTCAGCTTTTTCAATGTGCAAATGTGATGCTGTCTTTATCGGTGGTAGTATCAACCCTGTGTAACATGCAGTAGTTATCAATATATATATGGGCTGTCCAAAGACTAAGATGTACATTTAAGACTAAATGTTTTCGGGATGCAAAACAAATGATTCAATGTTAAATCCAAGAAAAGCAGCAGATCTTCACATTTATTTTAAAGCTACAATCTGCAAATATTTGGTATTTTTGCTTGAGCTCCAGCCTGTGCACTATATGGGGGTATCGTCTACTGCCCGATCAGTGACATCTTCATCAAAGGCGCCATAGATGGTCTATTCAACTCTAATATTGAAAAAGTTGTGTTGAGGATAGAAACTTTGTGAATTTAACCCTGCCTCTTTGAAATGTGACTTTTCACAAAGGTTTTATCTTTAGAGATTCTTGCATAAAAATGGAGCTGAGCCCTCCTCCCTTTGGGCAGAGAACAGAGCCCTGAAAGACGCAAGCGATCCGTCTGAATATGACCTCTCCTCTTATGCCGTACTCTCCTGAGCTTCGTTTTCTTACAAGCCTTGAGTCTTCTGAGTCCAGTCTGAAAGTTGTGTTATCAAAGGCTGGGGCTGCAAACAGACCCACAGAGGAGGTGGAGAAAGACGGACACAGCGGTGTGTGAAACCTGAACCCTTCTTTTACAGAATAATGCATGAGCCAAGAGAATAAGGTCCTTTATAGTCTACAGTCGTGGCAGCAGTGAAGGTGACTCCCCGAGCTTGTACAGGTAGTACACTTTGAGGGGATTTTTAGAGAAATGGGGTTAGAAAGAAAGAGAGGACGCATGGAAATAGTGTTGATCTATTTCCTTTCTCGTCTTTTGTCATCCGCCTGCAGCCACTCTCCTCTAATCAATGCTGTTCATGAAAGTCATCGGGCCCATTTGTGGCCTTGTTATTTCCCCAGAACCCCTCAGTCAGCTTGTTACTCCATTTTTGGCCAAGAAGGAAGGATTAAGGACAAGGTTAACCAATTTGTTCTCTTCTTTTGCAGTGCCTGTTATCTCTGTCTGTCATCCTGTAAAGTAAAACTGTATTTTTTCTTTGACAATCTGACAATTGATTTGTAGCACAAATTGCACCCACTGAGAGCCGTATTTATCATTTTTTGACATTATATTGAAGACATTGAAGAAATAATGACATGGAGATGAATAAGAACTGCTTCATTTTAATCCACTAGGATATAAGGAGATTTTATCTGCAGAACCAGTGGTAAAAAAAAAAGAATGTTTTGTAGGATTTTTCTGTCCTAATTTTTCTACTTTTGAATGTGAATCGAGCCTTAAAGTTGTGTGACTGCATCAGCCAGGAAGTGCGTCTCACAGAAGGTTGGCAGATTTATACAGAAGATGAAATGCAGTGTGAAGATTAGAGATAATGGCCACACGCTTGCAGCTGACATTTTAGTTTATCAAACAGACAGGAAATTGCGTCAACGTGTTTATTCAGAATTTTGTTTTTCTTCTGATGAAATGTCAGCTCATTGCCTCAACAGATAATGGAAACTTTTGCTATTACTCTGTGACCAGATGACTTTATGAGAATTTGAAGTGAGACATAAGAGATGTCTGATGTGTGTTTAATTGCACTCTCTTCTCAGACCACAAATTTATAACCATTTGCTCCCAGTAAGACCGGAAAGAGTCAGGGTGACAGTTCAAGTTCAAGAATGTGTTTTTTGGTAAGATTGCAGTCGTGCTTGCGTTATACCGACACCAAAAGTTGGATTTCATAAACTATATCTTAGTTGTTTTCATATACATGAGGGACGTTCTGTGTGAGTGTGTTTCTTGTGTTTAAGTGTCCTCGGGGGTTAAGTGATGCGGGAGGAAAATAAGGATGGAGATTGAAGGAAGCAGGGAGACACAGAGTGATGGAGAGACTTGGCACACACACTGGCCCTCAATCACCATGGCAACTAGTCACGGCGAGGACAAGAGCAAAACGCAGTAGTAATTAAGAATTTGAAGCACGTTAGACACTCTTTTTAGTGGTGTGTGTGTGTGTGTGTAGACTCATGGTTCATGAGTTTCTGTTGGCAAGGTTAACGTACTTCCTGTTTGGACAAGGATGGCAGAGTTAACACTGAAGCTGCTTCTTAACAACATGAAGAATGTTCTCAGGGCCGAGGTTTACACACAAACAAAGGCCGCCTCTCAGTATATAAATGTGTGTAAGAGTGTGTGTGTTTGAGGCTGTGATGACTCTGTGCACATCTTGTGCGATCGAATCAAGTGGACAGCATTAAGTTTAAGTGTTAACAGCCACCAAGACGCATTGTAATCCGATCACTCAACCACTTGCGGAGATGCTCTGGGTGCATTTGACCACATATCTTATGCAGAGCAAACACTAATGCCTCCCCAACAAGGATGTAACATGAACATGCATCATTAATGCAGGACATGTTGGTTGTTTGGTGACAGTCCGCCAACATCTATTACTTGCCCAATTTAGGGAGAGTTGGATGAAGTGTTGAGTTACTGTTCATTGTTTTGCCCCATTGAACAAACATGCCCGGCACGAGTGTAGATGTTATAACACGTCCACATAGCCCGATGGCCTTCTGAATAATAGTTGTCGGCTGGAGACGCATGATAGACAAGGTCGTGAGTGGCGATGTGCCTCGGCTGTCTACTCGTGTTTTGATTATTGAAATGCATTGAAAAACCAAGTGTAAAGGTTCATCTGTCTCTGTTAATGTCCTCTCCTTCAAGGCTGGAATATACAGCTGGGCCCAGACCTCTAGTGGCCCCAAAAGCTACATGTTAACAACACAATCTTTTATGAAAGTCTTTTATCTAGTCCCCAAACCTTATTTTCCTAAAACAGGAAATACATCTGCTAGTGGAGAAGAGTATTTCAATTTGCTGAAAAACATCAGCAGCTATTGCCACATAATGTTTGACATTTGTGGTCCGTGGAGGATGTAGCCTGGTGACTTTGGGACTTTTATTCTCACGTCAAAATAAGTATACAAAGTAGTGCCATGTTTGGTCCACAGTGTGCACTGTATTTGATGAAAGCTTGCCCCCTGCACTGTATACAGTGTAAAGACAAAGCTGACTTCCCTTTGCATAGATTTGTGTGGGTCCAAAGCACCACAGCCCTGTCAGACCCAGTGTGAACTCAGTATTATGTAACTATGATTGATTACTCATTAAGAAACCACGCAGGGCTTTAATAACAACACTAAATTCAGTGCAACACCCCAGTGGCTGTTTATTTGAGTCTCAGTTGCGAGCCGAGAACATTGAGTGGGAATCAAGGATCATTACGGCCTCAGAACAAAACTTGATACAAATATTGTGACAGCATTTGATTTGGAGTTTGGACGGATGTGCTGTGTAATCGCCTCGTCCTCCTTTCGTCTCATGCCAGAAGAAGTTGATTTACCAACTTAAGATGCCAACAGCTCAGGCTCAGCTGCTGAGAGATGTAGCTTCGCTGTGCACATTAGGAGACAAACCATAAACCGGTCCTGCTGGAGCCTTTAACAAGATTTCCTCTTTCTAATTATCATAACCTTTGCATTTGCTGTTTGGTGCATCACTTTTGTCTAGGCTGAAATGTCTTAACAAATATTACATTGATAGGCATGAAATTTGGTTCAGACATTCATGTCAAGAGGATGAATTTTATTGACTTTGGTGATCTCCTGATGTTTCCTGTAGTACACCAAATCTAGTGATGTGCAGACAATAATTTTCCTCTCAGGATGGATTGTTTTTTAGTGACTCCTTAACTTTTGACAGCCCCATCATCAGAATTGAATTTTGTACAATACTTTTGTTTATGACCAAATATGTGGCTGTCAAACTAATAACACATCAGCTTTACTTTGTGTTTAGCGCTATTTAGCATATGTAAACAGTGTAACTGCAAAACAGGCATGTTAGCATTGGCCACATTAGCATTTAGCTCAAACAGTATGCCTACTTGAAGTTCTACACAGGTAAACTGCTTTGTTCAGTTAATTTTTGGTACCAGGTCCTTTTCTGTATTTAATTTTTCAGCGCAGATTGTACCCAATTACTGTAGGAGGGAATCTCAGCTGACCTCTCTGCACCTTGTCAATTGTACAACAGAGTTTACATGGTGTAGGTCATAGTGTAAATGTCTGTTCTGTTTGGTTAAATTGTGCACAAATCATTACAAATAAACTGTGATGCAAATAGTAAATATGGAACCCGCAGTGTGTCCGTTTTCAAAGCACAGTATTCATGTGTAGATTGAGCACCATTCCTTTTCTGTTTCTGAATGTGTCTTTTGCACCTGCTTGAACCGTCTTTCTTCTCTTCTTTTCACAGAATGAAAAGCCTCTGGGTCATTCTGCAAGCAGGTCCAGCAATATATCAAAGGTGAGCAAAGCACACATAAATGGAAAAAAATGACTGAATGATGTTTGGCTTTCTATGCTACAAAGAGAGAAAAGAGAGAGAACATAAGACGGGAGGACGATGGGGAGGTGAGCTGCTGAAGAGGCAGAGATTGACAGGAGAGACAGACATGCAGTAGAGTGAGAGTAGCTCTCTCAAATCACCCCAATCAGAGCTGCCCATCTGATCAACCTCCAGAGAGCAGACGTGGCTTTACACCTCCACTCCTCAGCTCACAGTGGCTCTCTGTCAGACAGGATATGTCTCTGTGACGCTTGTCTTTGTCTATTTTCTCTCCTCTTCTGCACTCCCTCAGGCAAACCTACATTAAATCTGACTCCAGGGTTTCAATCCTCGTTCTTCTGAGCCTCTTATTGGATAAACCCTGTCTTTGTGCTTATAGACGTCAGGGTCACTTCACCACAACAAGTCCGCTCCTGTGTTTGATCCACATGCCAGTCTCTCTTTAAAAGTGAGAGAGATGAAAGTTAATGCTCGAGTGCTCGATAAACCAAAACTCATTTTCACCGTATGAATAAAATAATATAAAGGCAGATTCTATCTTATCATACTTCTGATTCGATAGTATAACCAAAAGTGGACAGACTATAAATGTTCTTTCCAATCCTCCTTTGTATTGTAACATTTTGTTGTGTGCACGACTGCAATGAGTACAAAGTCTGTCAAAGTTGAACCAAGAGGTACAAATTATGTAAGAATTTTAAAGTACACTTACAAAATGGAGAGATAACAACTATGAGCGTGTGATCAGTTGATTGAGTTGTGTGGTAAAATAAATATAATAAAAGTCATTTCCTCAATATCAATGACCTTTGGTAGCTGTTTAATCATTCGTAACATCCTGTGATACCACAATTTGATAAGCAAGAAGAATCAACATCTTAATTAGTGAACTTTAGAGGTGCTTACAGCTAGACCCAGGCTAGCTGTTTATGCTATGCTAAGCTAACCAGCTGCAGGCAGTAGCGTCATATTTACCAGATAAATGTGAGAAAGAAAGCGAATTCTCCAAAATGTTTCCAGTTCTTTAATGGTTTGCAGCAGTTTACATGTAGCTTGGTGGCTATGGAGACAGCAGTGTCAGGTGCAGCTGCTGTTGCAGGATAGTTTGATTTGGTAGTTTGATGAGGCTTTACACAGATAAAATCAATCTATTCAAATATGTCTGGTGTCGCTCAGTTATGGATCTTGCAGACGGGCTTGGGGCATTCAGGTTATTTCAGACATTCTGCCTACTTTGAACAGTACAACTGAATATATAAATATGTGATGGGAATGATTGAAGGTTTAGACACGTCTGAAAACTCTGGAGTCATAGAATAAGTTTGATCTTTTGTTGGACTTGATTATACTCACACACAGTCAAGAAATGAAGAAGAAAGCATAATGCCAGGTATGTCATGCATAAATGGATGGGTTGATTTAATTAGTAAGTGGTTTCTGGAGGCCATACATTGTCATTGAATGTCCTACGTAGACCGCCATACCTCTGACGAATGTGTGTGTAATGGAGTGATAGACATAAAGTACGAACAAGGCTCTTAAGTTTGACAGATTTAATTAATAACCAGCAGTCTGCCTGCCAGCTGGTGTTTCCCGCTCCTTCCTAAAGGGAAATACCACTGACTGGCAGGTTTTAAATCTGTATTAATTGTTCTCTGGGTAGACACGTCTGCTGGGAATCTCAACAGTTAAAGAGAGTGAGACAGCTTGTGACTGGAAAGGTTGCTGTTGAATTGCTAGACCTGTTTGGAATACCTGAACAAGGAAATAGAAAAAGTCCTCAACAAACTCCTAAGATTTTGTCATATGCCTTATTTAAGCAATCTATCGTGCATGGTCTAAAGCACATGGTGTAAGTCCATTCAGGGTGTGTCTAATTCCACTTTTGCTAGTTAAAGGGCGCATAAACAAGGCATTCTATTTAGTTTAATTATTTAGTGGGTCTGTTTTGGGTGCAACATGAGTTAAACTGATCAGAGTGTCTTCTCCCATTTCCTTTAAAAGCCAAGTGCGCCTGCACCAGGAAGCAAAGGGACTTATGCACTGTGCTTCAGTTGCCAGCCCCTGATAGATTCCACCGGCTGCAGCTGCTCAGTGATCCAGCAGAGCTGTTTACTCTCCATGTAGGTTTTACTTGTGGTGGAAAAAATATCAAGGGGGGAAAAAAACGAACTAAAAAATCTACATGTCTGAAATGCTCCTGATGTGGCATGAAGCCATCCAGAGTGGAACGAGACACAGCTTGGCCCGGTGGAATCCACGGTCCACATTGCGTCTCCACCATAAGACACCCCGGATCAGGTTTTGACCCGTCTTATAGAAAGTTCTCCAGTTTCTTCCTTGCTGTGACGGTCACTTCTTATTTGGATAACTCTCTATGGTCGTCCACGACAGGAACTCTATTTCTCGCTCTTTAATTAAAAAACAAAATGGATGTTGATTACCATTGCAACGGTTGAATCTTCAAAGGATTTAGGTCAGCTATGGTAACAAGCAGACTAATGTGAAGCTGCCTATGTGTACTTTTAATAGCAGGAAAATACTGCGCCACCAACTGTGAACAGAGTTTTTGGTGGTCAGTCGCTTTCTGCTGCCTCAATATAATGTATGATGTGCAAAGAATACATCTGACCACACCTCATTTTAAGGCCAGCACACCCATGGGTGCACAGATGGGCACAAGTGCAGTTTTTGAAATGACAACAGCGATGGTCTGAAACTAGGAATGACTGCGACTTTATGCAGGGTGTGAGGTGAGGCCTGAAAACTGAAAATGCACGATTTAACAGTGGGCTGTTGAAAGAAGTTTTATATTTTCTTCTTCCTGAAACCACTCTCCCTGGAAGCTGCCTGAATCAGAATATGATCTGAGAGACTACAGAAGATCATTTTATGCATATATGCAGTTTCCCCACTCGTTTCAGTATTGGCAAGATGGAACGGAAGATTTTCATATTTCCAACAGTGAGTCAAACACTCCTTGCTTAAAGAATTTATAATGTAGATCAAGTTTATTTATGCTGCAAAGCTCCATAAAATCAAAGATAAAGGCACTTTTACGGATCACAGTGTACAGCTTGGTAGAACCTGAGTTTATTTACACACGTGTCGCTGCTTTTGATCACCTAATGGATGATCTTGAGTGACACGTTTGTTTCCATTCATTTCCACATCAGCACTAGACAGACTCAAAAGAAGGACACCAAAACAAACCCCGGCGCGTTGCTTCACATGGCATAGATTCAAGCTGAATCACATCGGCTTTGTCAGATCAAATCAAAGATGAATGTGCTCGTATTCAATTGTTGACCTACTTAAAAAGATATCTCTCTACATAAATAACCACAGTGTCGGCCTGAGAGGAATATTTCATAACCTCTCCAGCTTGGCACGGCAATACAGTCTGGATGATTTGTATGTGAGAGCTCAAACATCACAAGAATTTTTTTTATTCTATCAGAGCACCTGCTCTAGTTTTATACTGATAATAACCTGGATACTTGTGGTTCCTTTTTGGTGTAGACAGACACAAACTATTGGTGTTTTCTTTAGTGGAACACCATTGTCCTCTTTAAAGATGACTCAGAAGAACTTAGCAGGTATCCAGTTTCTCGTAACACTCACTGGAATACCTGTCATGAGAGGCACACCAGGACAGAGAGAGTTATATAATAACAGAAAAACAAGCTGCAGCATTTAGCCAGGGGGTAAATACTTTCATAAAGATGATATTGCCTCCATCAGTGAGCTTGTCACTATCGGGGATTGAGCTGTATGAGCTTAGATATAAATGTTTAAGTGTATCCAGAGCTAAAAACTCATTATCTCTCGTCTGCTGTTTGTTTGTTTGTTTGTTTGTTCATTGATTCATGTATTCAGAAGGAGTCTCCTATCGAGCTGTTTTTTGTCTGGAGATTTGTGAAGTAAAGGTGGATTTAAGGGCAACTATAATCAGCATTTCTGTTAAATGAAAGAGGGGTAAGTGTAGAATATATAAATGCAGCCGTGAAAGCTGTAGTGGGCTGAGGATTGCCCGGTGTTTTGGCAGGAGTAGATTTTCCACTCGGTGAGGTCAGGAGGCTTAGCTGTAGCTGTTTCTCTCTTTAGCACTGTGCCAGGGAGCTGTGCAATGCCTCCTACACTGTTTGGGAAGGAATTAAACTATTACAGTCCCCATGAAGACACAAAGCAGCAACCCACTGCTCTGTGGGCTGCCGTTGATAGTTAGCCAAACATCTGGTGGGGCTCTAAAATTCAAGCTGCTGCAGTTTTGCTGCGTTTCAGGCTCCAGCAAAACCGGGTACGTCCTCCAGATCTCTACTGGACCGGTTCTGCTGCTGGTCTGGTCGGCTTGGCAGGCCACTGATGTTGAAACCGAGCCAAGCCACCTCTTTGAAAAATAGTGAAGTTAATTGTTAATTTCTTGGAACACACTGTGGTTTGTTTTGTTTTCTTTGTTGAATTGCTCAATCTGGCAGCATTGCTCATTTTTACTGGTCTCTGTTGAAGCTGGCTCTGGTCCTCAGAGAAACCACAATTGAATGGTTTCATTACAAAATGCTTTTGGTGAAAAATGCCATTATTGCCTATTTGTTTGCAACGTTGTGAAATGACACCTACAGGGGATAGGCTAAGAAATGAATACAAACACTCGTGGAAATTGCACTTTTTCTCTGAAGCAGCCTGATCACATTTACAAATCGCTGCTACAAAGGCGGGTCACTCCAGGTCTTCAGCTATTTAGGGCTGCCACTATATTGATTATTTTCGTGATAGATTAATCTGCAGATTAGATTAGATTCATCAAAATCCTCAACGTTTTCAGTTTATTATCTAATATAAGAGAAAAGCACCATATTCTTGCAATTTAGAATCTTAAACAAGGTCTTTTTTTTTTTTCCTTTTTTTTAGCATTTTTGTACAAAAGATTGCTTTCAAAATGACAGTAAATAATTAGCTAGCAAAATAGTTGCTGATGGAATTGATGATGTGTGACTAGGCTAATTGATTAATCAGCTGACCATGTCAGCAATAAACCAATTAGAGAATCCTTACCAGGGTTAGGGTCTTAACCAAACCAGAGTTCACATGAACTGATGTGAAGAGACCATAAAATGATGTAAAAGTGATGAGGATAAGTGGATGTTGATACCTTGGGATTTTTTAGTATTTTCAAGTTGAAGAATACATTTTGATGCTTGTTTTTTATGTAAATTTTCTATTAGCATCTTGTCCACATCTGGTCCATTCACACAGTCTGTTCAGCGATGTGTCAGGCCTGTTAAAAGCTAATCGCTGGGAGGCAGTGATTCCTTGTTCCTGTTAGATTTTAAAGGTTGTTCTTTGAAAAGCCCCCGTGGCTAGGAAATGAGAGCTCTCGGTCTCTCCAGGTACAGATGGAGACAGTTAATGAAGAATGAAGGCTGTGGTAATAGCAGATGTGATAAAAAGAGGTGTTGGAGAAATAAATGGAAGGAAGAGAAGGTATAACAAGTGGAAAAGAGGATGATTTATGCGTGGATGGAGTGCGTGTGGGGAGTGGAAGTGCTCAAGGAGAGAGGTTAAATAAGTAGTTATGATAATGACTTGAGAGACTGTTTCCAAGCACAATAAACAGGGTTCATTACAATGAGTATGAAGAGAGACTATATTATATCTAATTAGCACATTGAACCAAATAAAACAAGAACTGAGTAGATAAATGAAAATGTAAACACGCTTATTTTTACAATTCCCAGCTTCCAAAGTAAAATGCGTCTGCCTCTTAATTAAACGCTGCCACTCATTTTCTCATCGCAGGTCCTCGTCATAAAAGAGGGCAGTTCTCAGAGCAGATGTCTGCCTGTTGTTAGGAAGTTAATCATTAATATCTCGACTGTAAGCAGTCTCTAACAGCAGAGATGATAGCAGAGACAGAGTTGGTTTTCTATCAGCCATCTCACACGAGATTACAACACAAATGATTAACAGAAGCATGACAGCACTGGAACATTATGTTTACACAGCTAGAATAAAATAAGGAATAAATATAGAAGTCGTAGCAAGAGTTACTTCTGTTTTATCAGTTTACAGTCAGATTTCAGTCACAGGATGCTTTAGCTCAGCAAGTGTCATCAGCTTATTCTTTTTAGTCGTTGTTGAAGTGAAGAGCTGAAGCAGCATGCAGTTAAATATAGTGCTGCTTGCTATCATAATGTTTTATGGCTTTGATCTGATCTTTTTGTCTCTCACGCTGTTCTCAGAGCTGTCTGTTCATTTTTTTTTTATTCCAGCAGCCTACAGGAGCCCCAAACATCAGCCTGGAGTGTCAGTGTGAAAATGAGAAAATGAAATAAAATATGAAAGAAATGTTCTTAGATGAACTATTTAAGAAGAACAATAGGAAAGAGAGGAACAACGTGTTTGTGTGCAAGTGAAAAAAGACGCTGTGCTGTTCAGAAAAACAGACTGAAGGGCAGAGCCGGACATTGAATTTTCTATTGATTGGTGTCAGGCCATGAACTATAAATTCCCCCTTAGTTAGAAATGAAATCAATAAGTAATTAGTTCCTTATTGAAATTACCAGGCCCCCCGTGTCTTTACGTTAGCAACCCAAACACCATCTGATCCTGTTCTTTACTGTGTGCTGCAGCTCGTCACTCTTTGGATACACTTTTAAAGGAATAGTTAAACACTTTGTGAAATATGCTTCTTCACTCTCTTGTTAAGAGTTGTTTGGGAAGATTGATGTCACCCTTCTGTCTGCATGCTATCTATAAAAGCAGAACAAGCTGATTACAAAGACTGGAAGAAGGGAGGACAGCTCATCTCACTCTGTCCAAAGTTAAAAACTTCCAGGAGTCACTGTGAGCAAAGACTACAGGAAGTCCCAAGTAGTTTTCTCGGCAAGATTTCTAATTTGGGAAATAAGAATATCTCACAAGTGACAGACACACTTTCCTGGAGAAGCTTGGCAGTAAGCTGTAGTGGCTATGGCTGGAGAAAAGCCGAGCGGTGCCACAACTTTTAAAAGCTAAAAGATGCTCTGAAGTCTCTGTGTTTTTCCATAAGTAGAACCTCTGAAGCTCAGGAACTGACACAGAAACACTGGAGATGCCACATGTATTTTACTTATGTAATGATACTGCAGAAAAGAATTCTTGAAATGGCTTCAAATATTCTGTATTAATAGCTATTGATACTTCAGTATTATTTACAAAAAAAATTGTTGGCTAGTTGGTTGTTTGACAACAATCAGTAACGTACAGACCTGACCATAAACAGGTAGATGGGAATGTCTCACAATTAGTAAGTAGTAGAAAAATCTCCAGGTGAGACTTATATTCTGAATGCCCCGTATACAAAGAATGCTTCTAAAGCCTGAATAATATCTGCATATCTCACGTTTTAATCAGAAAATGCTTCAGAAAATCCAAACAGAATATGCTGTTTACCTGACCCTTGTTAAATTCTGAATAATGTCATATTTTACATAATAGTGGGATATTAGTGTGCATGTAAATGTCACTGTTTCATAAAGGGCAAAAATATATTTTTTGTGCGTTTGTTATTGTAAATACTACATTCCTTTTACGGAGGTCAAAACTTTCTAAAGCCCATTTTAAGTAATCCTCACCATACCGTGTGTGAAGTGAACCATAAATATTGTGCCAGCTACGTTAGATAATGCTGAAGGTATTTTTATAATAACAGCCTCGACCTTCAGGTGCATCTGTTTAAGAATTCTCTGTGGAGGCTGAGAAAGTCTGCAGCCTCACGTCCTCCAGCTGTGCCTCTCTCAGCGCCTCATCCTTCATAACTCTCCCTCTGTCTCCTGAGCGCCTCACTCCGCGCCGGCCTGGTGTTTTCGCCGGCTCTGTGATGCACTGAGACAGATTTTGCCTGGCACTACTTTAATCAGACAGATTAACTGCCAGTATTGTGTTTTTTCTTTTTATCATCCTGTGCATCAGCGCGTGACGCGCTTTCACTCTTTCTGTTAAGATCTGATTCGTTCATTCTCACCACACTGGACCTTTCCTGGCAACACAGGAAATATGATTTGATCCTGTCTTGAATAATATGGTAGTTGTTTCTTTAGTTACATCTTCGTTTTCTTTTTCAGGCAGGGAGCCCGACCTCAGTCAACGCTCCATGCAGTTTCTCCAGGTCGTCGGTTTCCCCTTCCAGCCAGGACATCTGCAGGTACAAACCACCTCATTTCACTCTCATATCATTTATGTCTACAGTGATATGAACACCTGAGGACAATAAATTGAATCTATTTATCAGTCCATTACTGATAAAGAACCCAATCAGTGGACGATGTTCACCCTTTACCCTTGAGCAGTACACTCTCCCTGTGTGAAGCAGCCGTGTTCATGAAACCTGCAGTAGAATGAGTTTTCTAGAAACATCCAGTCATCCAGTGTTATTTTCCTGCAGAGGCAAAACTTCCAAAACCTTTTATCTCCTTTTTTCAAGTTCCTTTGTTTTCAAATGCATGATGTCTTTTCCATTTCTCTTTTTTGTCTTTTGTCATTCCTCCTCCTGCTGTCCTTTACCACTGTCGTCACTCACGTTCCTCTTTCAAAAACACACACGCACAAACACTTTCACACTCCCAGTCAGGATCAGGACGGTCAGAAGCAGACTGCAGTGGTTCTGCTGAATGCAAACAGTAAAGCCTGTCAAGGTTCAGCAGGTATTTCAGTGACCACACTCTGCACAGACGCCCTACCGGCCTCCAAACACACCAAACAGCGAGACTGGCTCTCCCTGCTCCGCCCCTCCTCCGTCAACATCCGCCCCAGCAGCCCGCTCAGGTTTTCTGTTTCTCTGAACGACGTGGGCCAACGAGTGGACAGTCTCTGTCGAGGTCTGCACTTTATAGACCGCACCTGCTCTGAGGGAGAGCTGGAGCTGAAGCCCGAGCCCGCTCCACCACCTTCGGATCGAAGGGCGCACACACTCAACGGCAAACCTGCTGCAGCACCCACACACCAGAACCCAAACCCAGCCTTCTCAACATGCACCCATCCCCACCTAGTCCCCTCCTTCACCAACAACTACAAATACATGTTGGCCCCCCCTAACCCCACTTGTCTCCCATCTGACCCGGCCATCGTCGCCCCTCCTCCTCCTCTTTCAAACACCCACCTCCACCCTCATCACTCTCCGAACGCCAACTTCCTCCGTCTCCTCCTCCCCTTCTCTCGATCCTCCACCTCGGCCAGCCTGCAGTGCTCTGAGATGGGCAGCTACACCTCTCACCTCCACATCAAGTCTTCTAGCGCCATGCTAGACGGCAGTGAGGCAGGGTTCCCCGTCGAGGAACTTCTGGGAGATGACGATGTGTTTGAGGAGGACTCGCCCAGTCCAGCTCCAGGGGGACGGAGCCAGCTGGCCACCCCGGATAAAGTCACAGAGGCTGGGACAGGTGCTCTTCTAGCCCCTCTGTGCTTTATGGATGAAGACAGCGACTTGGACTGCTGCTCGTCCCCTTTGTCAGAGAAAACTGGGCCACTATCACCCTATTCGCTCTCTGGAGACTGGTGCAGGTGGGTGACTGTCTGGATGGTTTAATCCACACCCACCCTTCCTGTGACTTGGTAGAGCCCAGAACATCCCTGTGCCGTTACGTGGCAGTGAACCCCACAGCCCTGTGGAGTAGTGGAGAGCAGCTTCTCATCCTGTAGTGTAACCCAGCAAAAAAAAATCTTACATCACAGCAGCAATTGTCCTCAAAACCCACGCTCGGAGTGCAGCTGTTACTCAGGAGAACCTGACACATAGATGCTGTAGTCTGCACACACACACACCGCAACACCATAAGCTGTCCCGATTCAACCCCTCATGTGTGCCTAGAACAGAAATATGACTTCATTTCATTTCATAACATTTCATTTCACTTATTTCACAGTTATCTCAGTGGTGTGTCATGTTTTTCATTTTGCTGTCAAGCTGTGTTTTTAAAATAATTTTTCATTGTTACTAGATCGATGAGACATTAAGGTGTCTTACATAGGCTGTGAAAATTTGTGATTGATTTTGCCCGTAAGCTTTAATCATTGCAGTCGAGGGAGGAATAGGAAGAGATAGAGGGGCACGGGTTCGGGGAGAAAATGTAATAGTATTGAAGAATGGAGTGTGTGTTCGTCTGAGAAATGGCAGACGGGCACAATAAACGGCGTTGAACCGATGGAGTCTGTCTGATTGGGTCAACATGACCGTCATCAGTCTTTTTCACGCGGTTGTCTGTGTGCAAGGCAGAGCCGGGCTATGTTGAGAAGGACAGATGTGAGTAATGTTTGATTGCACACCAGGTCATGGCTGCGTGGCCCCTACTGATGAGGCCTGGTAGCGGTAGATCTCACTAAGTCTCTAAGAAAAACATTTGGAGCCCTACATGGATCATGTGGAGGCCCTCTGGGTTACAGTATCTGTCCGTCAGAACTAAGTCTTAAACACAAAGGAATATCAATTACATGTGTCTGTCATGTATTTTATGTCCCTCGGCTGCGGTTTGTGCATGTAGTCCGTTTCAGATTATACGTCTCGTATACATCAGCTGTGGGCTGACAGAGAAACGTGAGCTTAGAACTGGCAAGGTGACCAGGATCAGAGATCAGGAGACGGATTATTGGCTTCAAATAGCCTCTGTAGTCTTTGACCGCACACACACAAACAAACGTATAATGGCAGCTTTCTGTCAGGTGGCTTGAAGCGTGAGCTCAGAGCGCAGAGCCTGACCTCACCTTTGTGGGCGGGTGGTTGTTTTGAACAGACGAATGGCATGTTAATTATTAGCTAGCTCTTTTATTGACAACATTTCAGGAAGTAACGATTGAAAGCCTCCTGAGGGTTGAACAGGTCTCTTTCCTTTTCAGAAATCTAACCTTTTAGAGAAACTCTACGGTACAAAGAAACGTTTACATTTAGTCTTTCCCACCAAAACACAAAGTTAATAAATGTATCCTTAGAAAACATTTCCAAAGCTGATTACTACCTATATTTTCTTTTTTAATCTGCATTGCTTATGTCGATTATCAAGTAGTTGTCTTCTGATCTTTTGGAGGTGCATTGCTATGTTAGTTCCTGTAAAAGCAGGCGTCATTTAAAGACACTATATAATGTTATGCCACTAGCAGTCTCTTAATCAAGACAATAACAAAAGAAGACGTTTGGTAACATTGTGAAGTAGCGTGGGATCATGGGACGTGTTGTCTTTACCACTGTTGCCGTCAGTTTCTCCTGATTTTGTTTTATCAGTTTTATACCAAGAGCTGTAATATATCTGCAGAATCTCCTTCTCTTCAAAACAAAGGGACCCAATTAAAACCGGTAAAAACACTGAATAGAGTAGTTTCACATTTAAAATTTTGACACTGTTTGGCACATCAGCAGAAAGGCTCTGAGCCAAGCTGCTGCTAAAGTTTGCTCAGCTTGTTTCCCTGATAGCTTAAGATCGAGACGTCTGATGACTAGAATCCTTCAACCTGTTAAAAACAACCTTGTTCTATTAAAGTGTAAACACGTGGCTTATACCTGGATAAAAAGTAAATTTAGTGCAGCTTCTGGCAGACAACCACAACGCTGATGCACGCGCAGAGCAGATACGATACCATCCTGTCGTTACCTTAATAAAACTCCTTTGGGGTTTAGACATTTTAATGCGGAAGAGGAACATATTATACCTCTAACCTGTCTTTCATTTGATAGACGTGGACACCCTTTGAAGTTAACGGTAATTACTGCAGTCAGGCTTCATTTCTTAGCTGTGATTGTGTTTTCAGCCTCTCCAGCTCGAGCCTCTTACTTCAGCTCATCTCTCCTTCTTCTTAGTGTTTTAAGCCTTGCATGCTCTGCTCATTTGCATTATCATCCTCCGTGGTCCTCGTGCTCGAACTAGTCAAGCACTACAGATACAAACAAAACATGCATCCAAGCACAGAGCCTCTAGCACCTTTACGCTTTTACGTCAAACAATATAAACCACTAGAGTCTATGTAATTCCTAACCATCCGACTAAAGATATGTTCTTCTTAGAAAATAGAATATTCTCTTTTAAGGCAAGCACAGCCCCAGAAAGAGAGACAAGTTACGGAGAGAGATGGCTTCCAGTGGTGCTGCCTCTAATTGAATAGTGTTTTTCTCTGATCATTGTGTCTCTGGCAGTGTGTAAACTGTTCCGACTGAAAACAGGCTGAGAACTAAACGCCTCAGATGTCACACGCTGCCCCTTATGAAAACCTGTTTAGCAGATACACACACACCAACCAAAAAAAAACAGATGAAAAACAGATGGTGGTGTAAAATTAATTTGAAAATAAATACATAAACATTTTAGGACCAGGGAAGGGAAGGGAATAGCTGAAGGGAGGGGATCTTAAAGCGACACATTGAGAGTGAAGAGTGCAAAGATCGGCTGGCTGCCACAGGAGAACAGTACGAGGAAGCAGACATGAGCCAACAGGTAGACAGCGAATGCCTCGCCAGCTGTAATGTTGCCGAGCCTGTTTCCCCTCTCAGCTTGTTTTGCCTCTCACATTTTAATGTTGACATACTGTATCGGTGCCTCTGCTGTCTTAAAATCACTGTTAAACAGGGTGTGTTTTGGCTGCTTAAGTGATGCAAATTAAATTTTAACTTTCCTCCAAAGCTTGAAATATTCTGCTGCTGCTGCTGCTGACACAGATACAGAAAATTTAGCTGTTTGGGATTATTCTGATTAATGTCGCTTTGAATGACGAAGATATGTGCTCTATTTGTGAGATTTCCATCTTTAAAGTGCCTTTTGCAGCACTTTAGAGCAGGCATCTAGCATGAAACCTACATTTCTCAGCTGAAGATCCCCACTGTGCTCTTCCATTGATGTGTCTCCTGATCACTTTATTTCTACTGTGACTCCATGTGGAGCTTCAGGGATTTTTCTGTTGTTTTTCCCTCCTACGTTTGAAGAAATCCACAGCAACATTAAAATAATTTGTCAAACCGGTCCATTCCAGTAGGCGCCAACCCTTCATATAAGCACCAAAAGAGTCAAGGTCCTCAGGCAGGTTTTTGTTTTGTTTCTTTTATTTTTCATTTTTTCATTTTTTTTAAAGAGGAGTGCACAACAGTATGTGTGGGAAGAGAATCTGCAGTTCATCATTTTGTGATCCATGCAAACAAGCAAAGCAGCTCAGCCATAACCATTACAAAAAAACACTCTTCTAGAGATGTTAATTGTGCCTCCTCTATCCCTTAATCCCTCGGTCCTCGTTCCCCTCCCATCTCCTCCTCCTCGATTTGAGAAACCCGTATAAATGAACTATTTTTATCCCCCTTTGTTCACTTTGTCGTGTAATCTTGTAACGCTTTGGCCAGATCAGTGTAGCCTGGAAATAGACGTCATCTCGCACGCTCACTTTCTAATATGTGTGGGCGCATGTGGGTGTGCATGTGTGTCTCCATGTGTCCTTATCCTCCGCTGAACCAGGATAAAGACAAACCCATTTAAACACTCTGCTCTCTTCTCTATCTCCACCTTCGTATGTGTTTCATTCCCAGAGAGAAAAGCCACTACTCTGCATCTCTCTCAGGGGAAAACACAGTAGAAGCCTTTTCCTGGTTCATGCATCTGGTAGATATCAATAGAAAAAGTGCATTTCAAGTATGCGCTTCAATACGGAATAGTGCGTTCCTTTGCGTAGCTTGTTGTACTTGTACCGGGGTTGAAGAAAGCTCTCCCACTGAGGCCCTGATATGAAGAGCTACAACAAGGTCAATGTCCTGACATTAAATTCTGAGAACATAATGACTTTAGCTTCTGCTTCCCGCAACTGGTGTGTGTGCATGTGATATTGATCTGACTCAAAGGTAATAAGTTGCTCTAATAACCTTCTCCAATTCCTCATTTTGTCCCTTACCACTGAGCTCACTGTGTTGGCAGGCTTACTAGTGAAAGTGAGTACATACTCCGGATTCTCACACAATCTATCTACCCTCCTCCTTAACTCGGTGACTAATAGCTCCTGTCCTCCAGCCTGTCAGACAGTGTCCGATGTGTGATCTCGAGGAGGAGAAGGGGACCACTCCAGTCTGATATTAAAATCTGATTGGTTCCTCTTGCTGAGAAAAGCCTGTCCAGCGGTCCTTAGAGGTAGCAGACACCAAATCGAATGTTCCAGCTGTCGGTATCTGTGCTCAGAATAACTTACAGAAGACTTTAGCAGCATCTGAAGAGGATGGACATAACATCACTAACACCTGTTAAGCTCAAAGTAAAAGCTCAACAATAATAAGTCACAAAGTTAAAGACATTCATACAAAGACAAAATAGGACGCAAATGATAAAAGTTAGAAAGGGAAATCATGCTGTCCAGCTTCAGGTGCTCCTGTAGTGTGTGCAAATGCTGCACAGCCTGAGGGGACGGAGAGAGAGTGATGAAACCCCAAGAGGCTACAGCCGAACTGTTTGCGTGACATAGCCTACAAGCATTAGTGGTGGTGTTGATGGAGGAGTGCTTGAGTCCATCTGACGCAGCTGTGAGGCTATTTGTGGGGGTATGTGTAACACATAAAGCTAGAGACAACTTATGTGTAGACTTGCAGTGAGATACCTGTATGAAAGTTAAGGAAAAACTTGAGAACATAATGATGAATGAGGCCCTATGTTAGGTTGCTAGTTATCATTACAGGCAACTTGCATCCTTTTTTCCGACAGTGAGACTTTGGTTTGCTGCTGCTACAACTGCAGGGTGTCTCATATTAGATTTGCTGTGTTTAAATTTGTGCAGCGACGTTGCAAGAACACGGAAGGTTATTTCCTGGAAATGTTATTTTGATTTGCAAATGAATTGCTTGGAATCAAATTAGTTTGTCTTGATTGGGTTTATTCTTGTGGGACATGTGGTGTCTTCTGCGTTCAGGGTCTTTTATTTGAGAAATAATGTTCCCACCTGTCTCCAATATCTGGAGCATAAGTGTGGAATAAATGAGTGTTTTTCTAAACCTCTTGTCTTATTGTATGTGCGATGAGAGTAGGCTTCAAGTTTGCTGACTTATCTTCCAAAACTCAAGTTCTGTGGAGTTTGGGGAAATATCTGTCGGCTTTGCCTGCCAACTTTTCTCTTTTTGATCTCTCGTCTCCCCTGTCTTCCTCCTATTACAGCTGCCTTGCCTCTAGCTTAGTGTTGACTGTATTCTTTGGCTCCCGTAGGATTTGTCACTGTGAAGGGGATGACGAGAGTCCTCTGATCACACCATGCCACTGCACGGGGAGCCTGCGCTTCGTCCACCAGGCCTGTCTACAGCAGTGGATCAAGAGCTCCGACACTCGCTGCTGTGAGCTCTGTAAATATGAGTTCATCATGGAGACCAAGCTCAAGCCGCTGCGCAAGGTAAGGCAAAGTTTGTGTGTTTACATATTTGTCTGAAGTCAATTTATGCAGAAGTTCATTAGCTCAGCCTCTGCTGATACTTCCAGGCTGCAGCTCCAAGGGTCCCAACTTAGCTCACGTCACTCCTTCGTTATGAAGCCGAAAAATGCCAAAAGCAGCCTCCAATCTGTCACGCAGATAACACAAGCATGACACCGAGCTTTGAAGCCGCTTTCAAAAGCAGAGCTTGTTTGAGAGGGGGTTGTGATTCATTTTAAATGGTTCAGAGGCAGTACACTCCCATTAAAGGCTCTTATCAATCGTGGTGGCCTGGAGATAGCAGGACACTCTAATTAAAATTCCTCCACCCTTCATTAGCTGCACAAAGGGCCTTAAACAAATGCTCTGCTGTTAATAGCTTCTGAATCCCACTGGTGAACACTGGAGTTCATGTGTAAGTGTGCAAAGATGAGATGTGGACGTGTTTATATCACAGGATTCTTGTTTTTTATCTTGCATCGCAACGCCTATTTTTTTGTCAAAATGACCCTTCAATTATGTCCTTTTATCACTGAAAACATGACAAATGCATTTTGTATGTTGGGAGAGCATATTGCGCCTATTTACTCATGTGATGGTGCTGGTATTGCATTGTGTACTTTTTTTTACTGCCTGGCTAATTTCCTGATGCAGTTTGACAAACAAGGCAGCAGTCCTCTGTGTGCCGGGTGCTTCATGCCTCTTTTTTTCTCCGTCTTCCTCACATGCCAAAAACCATTATGTAGCATTGGGTCTCGATCACAGAAGCTGAAGTCTTTCCATCAAATATTTCTCTCGCACTCTGAGCCGTTCCAGAAAACAGAGCCAACAGTTTAATTGCTTTAAGTGTGTGTTTAAAAGCTTTCGTCTTTGTGTGCGAGTTGTATCGCTGACCTCCTCCAATGTCCTTCCTTTGTCCCGTCCTCGCTCTCTGCCGCAGTGGGAGAAGCTACAGATGACAGCGAGCGAGAGAAGGAAGATCATGTGTTCGGTCACCTTCCATGTCATCGCCATCACCTGCGTGGTGTGGTCGCTCTACGTCCTCATCGACAGGACAGCGGAGGAAATCAAACAAGGTCAGCAGAGACTCGGACGCACACAAACACACGCAAAGGCATTAAAGTAATGTTTGTCCGTGTTCGTGTTGTTAGATGTCATCCATTCATCCACTGTCTCTGAGTCATTCATGTGCAGTAGTTAATGACAAATCTGCATAACGATAGTGTTTATTCAGCAGCGTGAGTATTAGCAGTGTGAAATCTTCTCCAAGACTGGAAGATATGTGGGCGTAATTCACTCGCAGAAACTCAGTGGGCATCAAAGTCACGAACAAATGTGTAGAAAAGTGTGCTGAGATGCTTTAAGAGATGATTTTCTGTCTGTACATTTTCAGTTCATTTCAGTTCACTTTGATTTCAGACCTGTAGTCCATAAAAGAGAAAGTTGGGAGATAAAAGCAAAGAGATTATAAAAGTAGATATTTACATCTGTCATTCTAAGATCCAATTTGAGATTCAGACTTTCAGAGTGAGGTCATGGCGGCAAAGTGAGGTGGTTTTGGTTCATCTTTGCTTCTTGAAGGGGGATAGATGGAGGTTTTGTGTGCGTGGTGCGAATAGAAATGACGAGTTGAAGGTCACTTAAATGAAAAACATGGCCCTCAGGTGTATAGAGGTGTGTAAGTTTGTGTGGTTGTTTTTGCCACAGCGTGTTACCACAACACAGAAAATAACTTGCTGTCACAGCATCATAATGTAAAAGCAATTAGCACCAGATTGGCACCTGCATGTTTGTGGCAAAGGCTACACACAATAGCTGACAGTCTAAACACACGATGATCGAAATATTTTATTTCAGTACAGCAGAATTTTATATTCTGGGAAATACTTTTATTTGTGTAATTGGCTGCTTCTCCTGGTTTCCAGTCTTTGTGAGAGCGAAGCAGCTGCTGACTGTAGCTTCATGGTTACACGCGAGGGAAAGTATCAACCTCCTCATTTAACACTAGCAGAGAGCCCAAATAGGCCTATTTTCCCCAAATTCTCCAAGTATTCATTGTAGGAATTTTTGTGTCTCTTACTGAACCCGCAGCCTGTGTTCACATTTTTTATCACCATTTACAATATTATGTGTATGTGCCGAGCTGGAGCCTGCTGCTGACCACAGACTGTGAAAACAAGTGGTCAGTAGGACGTTATGGTCTTTTAAAATGTTAGAATAAGATGGAAACGTGACTAGCATTTTAAAAAGCCCCTTCAGCAGCTACACGAGTCTGGACTGCTCGTCATGTTCATCCTGACCAAAGCGATCAGCAGCACCTTGTTATGGACAGATTGACTGACCGCTATCGGGGCTAAAAATGGAGACGGCTGCTTTAGTGATGAGCTGCTGTATCATCTGCTGGCACGTCGTCTGCTGCCAGTCACTCCTCTCTGGCATATTTGGTGCTGCTGAGACAGTGTACAGATGGAAGAGCAGGCTGTGCTTGTTTAGACCGACCTGATGATTCAGACTTGTTAGAGTCCCCGAGGGCTGTCAGGTTCAATCACCATGGTGATGCCAAATAGCTCCTCACCAGTCCTGTTTGTCCTCTGCCAAGTCACACAGAGCCGCGTTATGTTTTTCTCTCAATTTGCTTGCAAAGATTACAGCAGCGTTACGGACTAATACGCCTTAAAATATATTCTATTGTCTGCTTTGATTTATGGAGCGGATCAAATGTTTGTGATTGCATGATGAATTACATCCAACTGTAATATTTGACTTTGAATTTCTGCGCTTTTACTATCAATCTGTTTTTGAGTCTTCTGTAACACATGATACTTACACTTTCTTTACTCATGCAGCCGGAAGAATCCCAGGTAAACATTTCAACTTTGACCTTTTGATTTTCCAATTGTGTTTTTCCCGTCAGCCTTTCTGTCCGCTGTGTCCAGTTCTTTACACCCCTTTCCTTCCCTTGTCTGCATTGATTTCAGGTTTAAGATGATCATGCTTCTTCACCCTTAACCCTCTGAACCCCAAGCAGTCTCAGTGCATTTCTGCTCCTGTCACATTTTACTGCCTGTGGCTGCGTTTTTCACTGTAATATATACGAGTCCTGCACCTCTGTGGGAACAGCATGATCGTGGCTAGAAGTAGGAAGAATTCAAACATGTATTTGTGTATTAAAATTACTATTTTAAGCTTATATTTATTATCTTTCCCGATGGAAACATTTGTGTCAGTTTGTTCAAGGACCTGAAATGTGAAAATCAAACCAAACTCTGTTTTTAAAGTTTCTGCCTTTGATACATGGTGTAATTTTGATGATTTTATAGAGGTTTCGGGGTCCTTTAAGGCCGGTTATGTTCGCTCCACCTCACTGAATTTTGAGCAAAATACCGTGAGCTATTTTCTCTGTAATGTTTTGATTAAAACAAACCCCACTGACATCTTCTCACACAGCAAACAATCAGTTAATCTCTTCTCATAAAGTTGTGCAAGCATAGTTAATACCACACTGATTGTCCTGAGTTTGCCTTGTTTGAACTGGTATTCCTCATATTACATGAAGCACTTTGTATTTCATACTTCATATAATATTCTATCATCAAGGGAAGGATTTAGTAATCCTTTTGCCTTAATATCTCAAGCTACCTGAAAAATATTAGCCGACATGAAAAGACAGCAGGGTTACAGGTCAGCCGTGTATTTTCAAAGACTTTTTTTTTTTGCTTTTTGAAGATCCCCTTTCTGTCTCTTAGTGCTGCAGCTTATTACAATTATCTACACTTCCCCCAATTTTTACCTCTTACTGAGAGAAGTATGTTTCAGGGGTTTTGCATTTTGCAGAAATGTTGCAACAGCCTCCGGGACCACAGAAATGTTTTAGCACGGTTTAGTAAATTTACTGCAAATCTCCATCCCGTAAAGCCTTCTGTAGTGTTTGTCATTTTAGTGGTGTTGTTCCCACTTTCAGCCATTTGTTTCTTTTTGTTTGTATATAATTGTTTTGGAGGGTATTGATGCTTTAATTGGACAGTGAAATGAGAGCCCACCAGGGAGCCCCTATTTGTTTTTATTCATGTTGCTGTACAGTCTATCTAATCGATGCAAGATGTTTTCAGTCACACATTGAACATTTGTCGATGTTAGTTTAGTTAGTGCAGACTGATTTGAAAAGGAATGGGCGGATGTTATTTTATGTCACAATATTGATATAATGAAGTACAACTTCTGGAAAATCAATGGGAAAAAGTGTAATTCAGTAAATACCATATGAAAAATCATAAAGCGGTATTGGATAAATTCAAAGGAGACTGGCACGCAACCAGATGTTTAAAGCTTAGATACAGCAGCTTTAACATCGGATTAATATAAAAACTACCGTCCTAGGCACACACAATAGGATCATTTTTTATTTTAACACCCTGCACACAGTGCAGGAAAAAAAAACAGTGAACACACAGCAGCACACAGTTGGTTTTCTTCCCGGTTGTTTCCTCTGTGCAGCCTCGGGATGAAAGTCTGATTGTTTTTTTTTATAGCTCAATTCTATCAAATGTAGATATGGTATTGTGGGGAAAAAGTATTGATTGTGTTTATACTTTTCACAGCCTTAAAAAGTAGCATTAAAAACCAGTTACTTCCCTTCCAGTCTACATTAAGTTTACAGTGTTCATTTCCTGAGTCTGGTCTGTGTTTGACTGGTGCACACGTTTCTCTTTGTCTGCTCTCTGCTCCGCAGGGATCCTGGAATGGCCTTTCTGGACCAAGCTGGTGGTGGTGGCCATCGGCTTCACGGGTGGACTGGTGTTCATGTACGTCCAGTGCAAAGTCTACATCCATCTATGGAGAAGACTCAAGGCTTACAACCGGGTCATATACGTCCAGAACCGTCCAGACACGTGTAAAAAGCTGGCGCTGGAGAAGCCGCCTCTCATGGAGCCCAGTCTGGAGAACAAGGAGGCTCTGGCGCCAAACCAGTCGGACACAAACTCGTCCCAGTACACAGAGACAGAGGACTACAGTATGGAGGTGCTCCATGTCTGACCAGTCGGTCCTTCAGTTGTCCTACTCAAAGTACACACACACACAAACAGGCCCACAGTCAAGAGCAGCCGTCATGGAAGTGATTGGTGGCTGAGAACGACCACACACTCCTCTTCCTTCCCCTGATCCCAGACTGACCCTCTGTTCTCTTCTCGTCGACTTATATTCCCAAAACAAAGACGAACACACCACGACTCTCTTCTTCTATCCTATTGGACCATATTCCTCCCTACTACCTGAACCTTCAATCCTCGTTCCCGCCTTTTTCCTTTTCCTGGACCGGACTGTTTTTATTGACTTCTGTAAATGTCTGAAGAGGCCTGGAGCATACCACTCTACACACACACACTCACACAAATACACACACACACACACACACACACACACACGCACACACTTGTATGTGCACCTCTGGGAGAGCAGGACTGAGACAAATAGACTCACAAACGGCTCCGGAGGTCAACACGTCTCTGATGCGTGGTTTCTTTGCTTGTGGGTTTGTTAGATTTGTTTGTTTTTACCTCCTGTGGGCTAACCTGCCGTGGATCAGTATGTAGCGCCGCGCATCGGATCTCTGGAACATTCCAGCTACTGCCATCTCTGTCGCTGTGGTCCGTCAGCTCCGAGCTGGTCTGCGTCCGACCAGGCCTTGATCTGGACATGCATCGAAGCACTTTTGTTTTTTAGTTCCCACAACGAATCCCCTCCCCTCCTTCTCTCCTGTTTTCTCTTTAATATGAATTAAGTCTTACTGTATATGTTGTACGTTGGGGAGCGCACATTCGAACTCCTGTTTTATTTCCTCACACACACATATACATACATGTTAACCCTCCCATGGATGACAAAAAAGGAAAAGGGGGTTAACAAATGGAACCATGCTGAAAGAAACATTTGAGTGTTTTAGTCAAAAATAGACAAAAATGAGTTTTGAAAATGACGTCAGGCTCAAAGCTCCAAATGCAGATCATGGAAAATCCAGCCACATGACTTCTTCTCTACCCCAATATGAACTTTCTGAAGGCTTTGAGAATGTAAACTTTTTTAAAAATAAAAAAAAAAGATAAAAAATAAATAAAATGTATAAAGAAAAAAGAAAAACAACATTTTTTACTGGTCACAGGAAATTGAGAGATAATTTCCGTGTCTTGAGAACATTACGAGAGCCTTTGGGCATAAACAGCGTCACTCGTGTTTTTCTATCATGCGAATGACACAGTATTTACAGTGTGATATTCCATGTGCAGTTTTTAATATGTTGATTTGTTTACTTAGTCACGGGATGCGCCCTGAGAAATCCGCAGCTGCCTTTTTTCAGCCCGTCCTCCGGTTTCTCCCTCTGTGCAGGCGATGCATCGACTCTCCCTGAAGAGAGAGTTTTGATTAAAAAGCAGGCAGACTGTAAGTGTGTGCATTTGAATTTAACTGCTCTAAATAAGCTTTCAGGACCCGCACATTTATAATCCATCCCTTCAGTGTTGTTATCCTCACACAGAGTTTAAGATCTGATGTTTGGATGTGACGCATAGGATCATTACGGAGCGTTCCAGACGAGCAGAAGTCTCGGTTTCACAGTGAAAGTGTCTTGTTTCTTCTTGCCAGACTCTTCTCACATGGTGCAGCGTCTATTTTAGTGTTTAATCACAAGACAGCCAGCATGTTGCCTCCCATTTGATTGAGTGTTTTTCTCACATCTGGCTCAAATGAGACAATTTGTTCCAACACTTTTTTTTTTCATCTCAAAGAAAGCACAGCCTGAATACTCAGCATTCATGATTCTTTTTAAATATCTGTGACAGGGTCATCCCTCATCAATAATTTTTTTTTTTTTTTTTTGCAATAAAAGCAGTTTGATACATACATACTCTTACAGCCTGTGACAGATGCACTCAGTGGCCAATTTATTAGGTACACCTGTACAATATACAATCAAATGCAGGTCTTCAGCCATAAACATTATGATCCCCTTAATGTTCATGTTTATTACAATTATATTTTTTAGCATTAAAGTCAGTGGTGTTGCTGCATTATATTTAGATGTGTTTTTAATATCATGATTATAATATAATAATCTGCCCCTCTTATGTATATGTATGTATAGGGAGGATACTAATTAGAAACAGTACAACACCACTGCAGACTACAACCTCACTAATAAACATAATTACATTTTTGTGTTCTAAACATTATAATGTATGGAAGCGTGGAGTTCACAGCAGAGCTGTTGCTTGCATTAGATTGTATGGGTGTACTCCATGAGGTCACTGAGTGTACATCCACCTGCACTGATGTGCTGCCTGCAGCGCCGCCTGCTGGTGAGACGCCGACGGTCCGGTGTGACGTCGGCAGCAGTGGATTTCTCAGGGCGATGTGTTTGGGGGCTTACAGTCATTGTAAGTGCTTTTGTGTACGTGGGAGCACAGCGATGCCGGGCTCATGTTGAGCCTCACAGCCATTCCAGCAACAACACACACACATTTTTAAAAAGAAAACCTGTCTTTGATACCAGTGTACTGTCTGTGAACGATGATGGTCCAACAACATATGTGACAATTCCTGCTCAGCAGCAGCAGCAATAAATGAAATCTGCGCTTTGTTTTTTTGCAACAATTCATACTGTACTTGTGTATAAGCCCCACGGTGACTTGAGATCTGGAGTCTAATATGATTTTAATACATAATACGAGCCGAGGGAGATGTTGTGTGTCAAGTTGGATTAAGACCTGGTAACGAGAAGCTTCTCTGAAACTTCGATACCCGCGAGGCTCAGTGCAATTAGACAGATAAAAAGTGCAATTACCCTTTTGTTGTTATTCTATTCTATAGTTATGTAATGGTGTTTAATGTCCAGGGTGTCCTCTGGGTATAAGATGATTATTTCTTCATTTTGTGTTGTATTTATTTTGAAAAGAAAACAGAGTACAATTTGTTCATTTAAAAAAAAAAAACTTTCATTGGTAATTTTATGCAACTGACACTTATTTTTCCCAGGCATATATACAAGAACATCACTTTCACACTGTTTTGCACTTCAGATATTAGTTGTAAAAAGCTTGTCTGCTCCTCTGTCTCGCGCTTTTTAAATTGCTTGATGAATTTTGTTTTAAACAAGCATTTAACCGCAGCATTACATTCAAAGATGTTGTGTTTTTCACATAAAAGCAGTGATTAATATTCAGATGTGTCGTTTTTTTAAGATGGAAGATTAAAGATGTAGATTGTGCTTTTTCTTAACTTTCTACTCATAGGAGCTGGCTCCTTTCATGAAGTTTCGAGGCCACTTTAGGATGCTTTTACAAGCAGGCATGTTCCTCTCTGAGAGCAGATTTTTCTCCCCTTTCTTCAATCACCATGAACTGATTTCTTCATTTTATAATCCTTTTGAGCAGCAAATCGGCTGACGGGGAAATGTTCTTTCTCCGCCTCGCTGTCCTGAGATTTTAGGTCTGGTTTTCTGTCCGTCTGTCGCTCACATTTGATCGTGTCTGGGAAAAGTGTAACTTGCATAAAGCTACGTTTGTTTACTACTGACTGGACTTGAACATATATGACTGTTCCCCTGTCTTATGATATCATTCCACAAGTTTGTCTGTGAATTTACTTTGGAATAGTAACTGTAAAGAATTTGGTAAAAGTACTTATGTTTTTAAAAGAATATTGATGTGTTTTCAGTTTAATTTCCCATTATTGAACAAAGTATGTAGAATTAAAAAGAACAACCAAATAAAAATTAAGTTACTTTTAATGCTTTGTCGTTTTCAGTGTAAATCATGTGTTCTGGATTTAACTGTTGATATAAAGCAAGTGAACGTCTTCTGTTTGACACACCTGAAAAAGGTGCAAATGGAAATGACATACCACAGCTTCAAATGAAAACATTTTAATAGCCGACTTCATGCAAATTACATTACACTCATTGTCACCCAAGTAAGTGACAAGAAAAGTTGGTTGTTGCAGACTGGCTTATTTGTCACTGCAAATGCATTTAAATTTATACAGGTATCAAAATCACACACTATCACGCATATTTAGACAGCTCGGTGATATCAGCAGAACTTCAATGTGCTGTTTGCAAAATATTAAAGGAGCAGTGTGAAGGATTTAGGCTGCTTTCACAACAGTTTAGGGGCTGTGACAGTGAGTGGAGGGTTGAACCGAAGTGTGGGAGTGCTACACATTTGTGTCCCCCATCAGGTCCTACAAATGATTGTCTGTCTGCATCGAAAGATTGAAAAAAGAAAAACATTTACTTTTAACAGCTGTGCAGGATGTGAGCCCTATCAAAGTAGTGGATTCTAAATTGGTGCAAAAGTTAATTGAGCAGTCATCGTGTTTCCATCAACAAAGTTGATAAGTTGCCTAAATGAATCCAATTTATGAAGACTGGGTGGCAAAAGTTGTCCAACAAGCAACCTCTTGCATGCAGCTTTGTTTAAACCGATTGATGAAAACGTCCCTAATTTGCCCTTTCTTTAATGCGACATTTCAAAATCTCCCTTCAAAATGAAAAAAAACATGGCACTGGTTTGGTTTGTCTGTTCTGTCAGATTCTTCCGATGTATATATCAAGGGCTCATTCTCCGCTAACAAAAAACATGATTCATAGTTTCAGGTGATTACACACCAATTAAAACATAATTATGCACATTCTGTTTCTGCCAATAGATCTCCTTCACACTGCTCCTTTAAGTGGAGACCTGGTTTTATTCCTCAGACAGCCACACTGTTTGGGATTTTGTCTGGGGACATGTTGTAGTACGGCAGCTTCTTCCCCTCGTTCCTCCTCTTGATAGAGCTGCTGATCTCTGCCAGCTGCTTCCTGAACCTCTCCATGGCTGCTTTCACTGGCTTCTCTATGAAGTGCTCATCAGGATACATGCCCAGGTACAGCTGCAGGGGGGAGAGAGAGGAGAGAAGCACATGCTGAAGTCGAGCGAAGCTTCTTGGAAAGATTACAAATGTATAGTTTGTATCAAGCTGCTCATTAAACAACCCAGTTATACTGAGAAGTGTGTACATGCGGCAGTGATTGCCTGTGTGTGTGTGTGTGGACACAGAGTGCCCGCTCCGTACCTCGCCCTCCTGGTACTGGCTGAGGGCCCAGACGGCCCCCAGGTGCCAGCTGGAGCGCCCGCGATCAGGGAGGCTCTCCATGATCAGGTTCACATCCGCCAGGCCCTTCTGGTTGGGCGGGGGCTTCCTCATGGTGGACGGAGCGTTGGGGATCCAGGAGCACCAGTCATACTGCACAATGTACACAAAGATAGAAAGTATCGACACTTCCTCAAGTAAACATAGTGCTGCTTTGAACTTCCTCTCCACTACGTTTCCCAGGCAACTACATTAATCTGACAGCTATATTAGGGAAATAGAAGATTACGCTTTCACACTGAAAACCTCTTTGTACAGATTTCTTCATTATTAAAGAGGAATTTTGTAATTATTAAAGAGGAATTTTGTAATTATAATAAGATTTTTGTGAGAGCGGTTTAGAATTTTTTTTTTTTTTATTAAGTGGTTGAAAACTGGTTCTCAGGCTATTTTTTTAATCCATTATCTTTCCAGTTCAGTTGCTGCTACTTCCAGGAGTACAAGAGTACTTCCTCCATCGTCATTCATGTCAACATACACACAAACCAGATGTTGAACTGAACAGTGATTTCACTTTCATAACAGACCCTGAGTGAGTCTTGTAAACAGTCAGCTTCCTGTTTGTCTGTTCCTCACCTGTCCAAAGTTGACGGCTGCATGTTGAGCTGAAGCGGTGAACACGACGACGGTCAGGTACTCGATCAGCGCTTCCCGTGTTTTCAGGGACTTGGGAAACTCTGTGCACAGACAGCATTGACAAACCTTTACAGAGGAACACTTTTTTGCACAATGCAGGTAATGGGGGAAGTGCAGGAAGAATATTACAACACTGAAACTCAGCAAGACTCTAGTGGCTTCCTGTCTTCACCCTCAAACCATTCGTCTATGACAGAACAGATTTGAATTTGTAATGCTGTCAGTTCCCAGGCGTACCTGTCTCCTCCAGAAAACCCCACACCAATAAAAAATATTGAAGGCTGAGTGAGCTGCTGCTCTCCTTGGATAAAGAAACTTTACATATCCGTTAGTTGCTGCATTTTGATTGTTGTTGCACTGCCAAAAGAAAAATTAAACCCACCGCAGTGATCGAAGTCCTGCATACCGAAGCTGCACACATCTTTAACGAAGGCCTGGACTTCTTCGTCTGACTGCACCGTCTCATCGCTGGCGTAGTAAATACACACCACATCTGACACAAAACTGCCAGAAAAACAGGACAGCAGTCACGTATAGAGGAAATAAAAAATGCTGTAACTTCTCTCTCTCTCACACACACACACAGGAGGATAGAAATGTTCCCACACTGTTTATCCTTTGTTCCCAGTGTTTTCTCTCCCTCAAACACAAGCAGTTTATCTGTGCTGTCTATGAAAACTCCTAAAAACAGTTGCTGTTGCTCACCTCTTGGTAGCCTCCCACACCCTGTAGCCGTCGTCTCTGTAGAAGTAGGTGGGCAGCTCGCTCTTGCTGTCCACGCCGCGGGCCTTGATCATGTCCGGGAAGCACAGCGACCTGAAGGTCAGAGTCTTCACGGCCCGCTGAACCAGCTGGACGTGACCGCCTCCACCTGTCGCGTTCGCCTTGAGAAAGGATGGAGGAGATCAGCTCCGTCACACATGTCACTCACACACGTACTCCTGCAGCTAAGGACTCTGCTTTGGTTCTCCTGTTTTTTATGATTGCATGTTGATTTAAAGCATAAAAACACATGTCAACATACAATTTTGACATTTCTTTGTCTTTGGCTTCATTTCAGTATTATTTAGTTTGAGACAGAGTTTGCAAAGCTTTTGCCTTGGTTGTTGTTTTCTATTTTAGTTATTTTACATATATCTGTAGTTTTGTGACTCTTTGTAGTAGCTATATATCTCTTTGTAGTCATTTTGTGTCTCTTTGTGGCAGTGTTGTGTCTCTTCATAGTATCTAGTTTTGAGTCTTCCCTGTAGGTGTGTGTCTCTCTGAGTGACATATTGCAGGTGAGGGCCAGCAGGGGCCCTGACACTGTGTCTGGTAGCCCGTTCAGTAATCCATCCACAGTTAAAGGAAGCGAATCCGCCTTTTGGGGGCTTTGCTCTCTTTTCCAGCTTATATTCTTTTATATTTGCTTTGATCGAAAAAATGAAAGCCAAAATGACAAAAGATAAAGCCTGAGTTGAGTTTTTTATCTACCTTGTCAAAGATGCCACACTCGCAGATGAGCTGCTCTCTGGCCTTGGTGTTGATGGCAATGGTAAACCGAATGTGTGGGATAAGTAGCTGAGAGAAGGAAAATCAATCCGTGAATCAGTCAGTCGAATGAATCAATCAGTCAGTTAATGAGTCAGAGTCGTACCTTATACACAGGGTGAACAGCAGGGAGCTGTCTGTACATGGCAATAGAAAACACCTCCGTCATCAGATGAGTCTTGAGCAGGTGTGTGATGGTCTGGTGGTGCTGGAAGTCAGCCGAGCGGACCCAGATCTTAGCCAGCAGCCAGTCGTACTGAGCGTCAGTGGGCAGGAAGATGGGGTTGTCTTCACCTGGAGTCTGTCCAAGCTGGGAGGAGACGGGGGGCGAGGGAAAGGAAAACAAATGCTTTAATACTGAAAAGTTTCTATCACAGTGTGACACACAGCTGCTGCAGCTCAAATCGATGTACCTGTATGGCGATGGGCAGGATCTTGTTCTGAGCGTTGTTGTAGAGCAGACAGATCGGAGCAGCCAGGTACTGCAGCGTGCACGGGTCTGTGCAGTTGGCACTGATGCCCTCCAACATCTCATAGTCCACTATGTAGATGTTACCTGCCTGGAGACAGAACGTGGATTTAAATTGCCCGTCAGCTGGACAATTAAAGAGAGTCTGCACACACAACCATGTGTACCTCTACTTCCTGCTCCAGAGTCAGCTCCCTCTCCAGGCTCACAGAAACCATCTCATGTGTGACCGGAAACTTGTCAGGAAGTTTGGTGCACTTTCGGATCACTACGGGGTTGCATCCGTTTAGAAACTGGTACCCAAACATGAAGTCCTCCTTCCAGTGTTTCATCACATACTCTGGATAATTAAATACAATGCCATATTGAATCATTTACGATATAATACATTATTAATAATACAACATAATTATTGGGGCTGACCTGAGATTGTGTTTTTGATTCTCATAAAGATCATCTCAAAGTCACTGAAGTCGCTCCAGGAGGACTGGAACATGTGCATGAAGTGGTTCACAAACAGGTTCTCTATGCTGGAAAGTCATCATCATCATCATCATCATCATCATCATCATCATCATCATCATGTTTGTCACCAGTGGTGGAAAGTAACCAAGTACATTTACTCAAGTACCGAACATGAAAAATGTGACTAATTTAAATAATTATGCATTTTATATATTCAACTACATGACAGCATTAGTTGAAATTAGTGCTACTTCAACAACAGTAACAGTTCTGTTACTTTTGACACCTTATGTTGTCAATTAAACAATGCCATTAAACTTATTTCTGGAAAATGAATTGATGATTTGTAGTTTGTTTGCATTTCGCACACTTATTCGTGCTGTAAACGTCATTTCAAATGGATTAAACTGCCATTTATGTTTGTTTTCTGTGGTGTTACTACATGTGAGGCATTACTATGAAGTGATAACTTCATGTATCGCTTGGATGAGTCAGAAATCAGCATCATAGAAGCTTTAACAGGGCCGAGGAAGAGCTGCTTTCGATACTCGTCTGCTGTCTAAAGGCAGTGGCCTGACAGCCTGTGCATGAACACTCTGTAATGGCTGGTGAATTCTTGTCATTTTGTATAGGCATGAGGTATGTGAATGTATTTTTTGGGGCGTTTTTTTTTCTTTCTTTGCTTTTTTCTCCTTCATATCCCTCTGTGCATCTGAAAAAAAGATTGACAACTCAACCAATCACTTTTTGATTTTTAATACATTTGCAAACATTTCTAAAAACATGATGCCACTTTGGTTATTGAGTGTAGATTGATGGACAGAATTAGCATTTTTTTTATCTATTTAAAATCACATGACACAGTAAAGGGGTCTGGATGCTCTCTGGAGCCACTCTATGCAGTTATGATGATTTCTGCAGCAAGCAGCAGCCTTAAAAGCAAATTTCCTTCCATAATTTCTATCCACAGAGGAGTAGCATCTCTGTGAACACCTTTGAAGCTCACTATGCCAAATTGCATGACTCATTTTCCATCTTCTCCTTTCCACAAATCAATATCATTTTCAAAGGTTTATCTTTTTTTGTTGCTATTCCTATCTTTGTCAGCACTCCTGCATGAAGCCAACAGTTGTGTTGTGGATCTGTTTGGTGTTATTGTGTGGATGAGCCAGCTCTCCAGCCTGCGTGAAAGCTCAATGCAAATGACCGTGGCGATAAACACACAATGACGCCTCTGTTTTTTCCAGGAAACCCTGAGTACAGGAAATAGAAACATGGAACAACATGTGCTCACTGTGAAATATTTGCATTAAAAAAACCCTCAGAGGTAAAACTCCACTGACTCACTCTGTTCTGTCCCCACTACTACTGTAAAGCAGTTTTTGCTACATCAGGCTGTCAGAGGAAGCACGTACGCCTTACTGTAGTTCAGCACAAAGTCCACCCCCTTCTCACTGTCAAACTGGATGTCCCGCGGCAAATCGCTGTGTCTGTTTGCATCTATGCTCATAGGAAAGCCAGGCTGCCACTCCTTCCACCTATAAAAGACAGCAGAGATGTTAGTGAGCAGCCTCCTATAACACACACACACACAATGCATGTGTAGAATAAACCTGCCTGTAGGTTTTTCTCCTCATCTCCAGCTCTTTTTGTCTGTGCTGCTTGACCAGGCCGGTCTTATCATCCTGAGGCAGATGTGCTGCAACAGACAAAGTGAGCGATGGAACAGACTGCAGACTCTGACTGATGATAAAGAGGAGGCAGACAATCTGTTTGGCAAACAAACTGGTGAAAATAATGAACTGCTGTACCTCTTCCATCCCGCAGCACCACTTCCTTGTCACCCACCAGCCAGCGGAAGCAGGGGAACTCCAGATAGTCTCCAGAAGGGGTCTTAACTGTGATGTACCTGCAGTACCAGTCATCATGCACCCAGTACTTCTTCTTCTCAATCTTCACCAACACGATCTCACCCAGGTCCTCCCCGACCCTCACACCATAGGAGTCCACCTGCAACACAGTCAGGGGATGAATAAATCATATGCAGTGGTGGAATGTAACTAAGTATATTTACTCAAGTAATGTACTTGAAAGTTGTGTCAGCGATGTTGGGCCGAAAAATAGATGGTCACATTCATTTGATCCTTCCTCACGATCCGCTTGCTGGCCGCCTCACGAGCAGGGTGGCAAAAAAACTGCATCTCTGTGGGCCCCCCAGGCTCCGAGATCTCACACAAAAACAAATGGGACTACCAACCACTCAGAATCAAAATAAACAGCATTCCAACCAATCACCGACAAGGGGTGTGTGTTGTGGGTTCTTTGCGCTCCTGCAGGCGAAGTGGTAGCTGACAGAGAGCTGAGGCAGTGGCAGCTTGCAGCAATATCAGGTGCTATGGCTGATTCAATAGAATATGATAATGATAATGGATTAGATTTTATATAGCGCTTTACGGCACTTTACATTGGGCCCATTATTCATTCACTCCACAGTCACACTCTGGTGATGGTAAGCTACTATTGTAGCTACAGCTGCCCTGCAGCAGAGTGAAGGAAACGTGTAGCATTCAGTTGTTAGTTGCTAGCTTGTGGCTTGTGACTTGTTTGGATGTGAATTTGCAAAATATCATTCTGGAAAAGTGGCCGAAACTCTAAATGTGGATAAGTCATGCAAACGTAGGTGAAGTAATACTGAATAGAGTGAATATCAAATGGTAGGAATTTAGTTTGTGTAGAGTTGCGTTTGTGTTAGCTTGTAGCGTCGGCAAAGTCCGTCTCTGTGGATACTGTTGTAGGCACAGCTGCACTGTTTCCGTCATCAAGCTAGCTAGCAAGATGACGGAAACGCCAGTCTGCTTTTTCAAAGACGCGAATAAGTATTGGGAATGCCATCGGAAGATGGAAAGACGTCAAACAGCTAAACGGATTTAAATCCCATCAACAGGTCGCGCTGTTTCTTCTGGACCGGTTAGTAGCATTCAATTTAGTTTGTGTAGAGTTGCGTTTGTGTTAGCTTGTAGCTTCGGCAAAGTCCGTCTCTGGCTACGTTCAAGTCCGTCTCTGCTCGGAAAAGTCGCAACGGGTGTCAGGGCAACCAACATAGCTGACACAACCTTTAAGTACATATTAGGAATTTAAAATGTGTATGAATGTTTAGAAATGAATCCACAAAACAATATAATAAGTAGTTAAAATAAGCCCTACCTCAATTACTTTAAATGCTGCTAACATAAATGCATGAATAATAATAATAATAATACATCCTGTTTGATTATGCAGATCATAAAGAGGATTAGTATTAAATTATCAGTATTACATTTTTTAAGTTTAATAACCAGTTCAAACTCCGTGTAGCTGCTTTAAAACACTGTGCAAAGCTCAAGGCCCACTGCTTAAATTTTAATCAATGAAATCTTTATTTTCTTTATTACAGTCTTTATTTTATTTTTGTTTGTCAGATATATTGATAAACTTTACTTATATCTCATCATCTTTAGGAAATATGTTGTGATTTGAAACAGGAGTTACAGTGAAGCTGTTGAAGGAGCTGCACAAACACTGAACAGTATATCATGCATGATTATTGTTAACTTTGACTTAACAGAAGATCCAGATTATATTTTCTATTAGAATCTGTTTCACAGCAGCAAACATTTTCTTAGACTTCCTTTCCACCTTTTATTTCCTCTTCGGAATGAAACGGTTAATTTTATAACAGAATAAACCTCAAATTACATCAGTTGTAACGTCTTCCTCTTTTACATCAACATGCAAACAGCCTCACAGTTTTTTTTTTTTTACAGATGTTGACGCTCACCTTTCATCAGAATTTAAAAATGAATGGCTTTGTCACACAGATCTCCAGCAGAGTAACTGTAATCACTTACCGCCCCCCTCTCAAAGTCATTGTACAGAGCTTTGTCCAGCAGGGTTCTCTCGCTGCATCCCTCCGTGCCCACCAGTGTGATGTAGATATAATCATCCGTCCCTGCAAACCACTGGCTCCCTGTGGAAATGGTCACGGTGTAGGAAGGCATGGTGCTCGCAAGGGTCCAAACGCCCTCTGAAGGTGAAGAAACCTGCCGAAAACCAATTCTACTCCCGCCTGAGAAAGGTCCGCCTCAAGATATTAGGCAAGTTTCCCCTTTTTGCTCAAATCTTTCTTTCACCAATGTTCACCTCTCCCCATTTCTCTTGCACAAACACCATAATGTGTAACCAGGCAGAAAAAGGAGTTGCAGGACACAAATCTCCACCCACATAGAACAAATGAGGCTAATATAATACATCTACACTTCCTCCAGGTGTTATCAGTGATGATTTCCAGGGCATGAATGTGAGTGCAGGGGCTGGTGTCTGATGTCAGGAAGTTGATACCAAATTCATTGTGTTTGTCTGCAAATAACAGGAGGGAGAGTTATAACTGCACAATAGAGTAAATTCCAGCATTACAGACTAAAAAAAAGAAAAATAAAGAGAGAATGACATGGTTTTAAAATTTGATGTGGAATTATCTTTTACACATCTAATTTACCAGTCAAATCAGTATGTGACACTGGACAACAATAGGCGGTGTATTTCAGAGTCGGTGAAATAAATGCAAATGACTTGTAGAGTTCCTCTGCAGTTTTACAGCTGGAACCGTAACATAAACATTAACAGGGGTCAGTGTGTGCAGGTGAAATAGAATTCGCTTTCCCGTTAGGGCTGACACGCGTCGACATTTTGTTAGTTGGATGTTGAAATAAATGGGGAAAAAATATTATAATTGCTCTTTTAAGACCATTTAATGCTACGTATAATGATGAAATAATAGCATAATAATGCAAGTACACTCTAACAAAGAGCAACGAAATTAAGTGCCAGAGCTTTTAGCGGCCTGAGCCTCGCCCACAGTGAGGCTCTGATTAACAGAACAGTTCGCTTCTCACTGTTTTTACTGAAATAACACTGCACCCAGGCCTTATAATTATCTAACAATGTGAGGGAAATCCTGCTGTTTATGGCATAATATTGGCTAAAATGTTCTTTAGTAAACAAACATGCATGTAAACACAACAGGCGACATACGAACTTAACCTTGATAACCTTTGCCGACCTTGATTAGTCGATATTGTGAATTATTGTGACCTAATTCCTTCATCACAAGTTTTTAAAATCTCTCTTAAAAGATGAAAACACGTCTGAGTCACCTGAGCCGCTGCAACATGATCACTCACACTTTCACACTCAAAACAGAGACAGGAGCGCCGGTGCTGTTTCAACAACATGTAATGTCACCCGGACTCTCAAGGAGCCAAAACAGAGCATGTACAAACAGAGAAAATAAAACTGAGCAGAAATAAAAATCAAAAAAGGCATTTTCATTGTTCAGTAATCGTCAAAGCTCTGCATCTTGTTTCAGTCACATCAAACAACTTGATAAAGTAGAACAGTGTACTTTTACAGTCATATAATCATCAACATCCGCTCTCACAGCAAGTTTTATATTGATAACAACAGCAGAATATAGTGAAAGATTGTGTATTTTAAATCAAACAAGCAGCACTGGAGCTGAATGAGTGGCACAATAAAAATGGCAGCTGACACTTATCACTAGTGAGTGTGTGGGATTATACTCATAAGCTCAGGCAGGCGGGTACAGTTGGATATTTTAGCTCATCTATTTTACTTGCAGTTTTCAGGGTTATTTTAAAGAATTATTTGTTTTAGACTGATGAATGTAAAATCACTTCATAATTAGAATTACTGAATTGTTGTTGAAATTCACTCCCCGGTCACTTTATTAGGTACACCCGTTCAACTGCTCGTTAACGCAATTATCAATTTGGGGAAAGTTAAGAGGGAACAGAAGTCGTTCACTGCACCTGCAGAGGTGAAACCCTCATTCAGCCGCTGCATGACGTGATCATTGCCTGTGTCTCAGTATGAGTATTTATATTTTTATGTATATCTTGTGGGGGTAACCCTGATTGCCTATTTCACATTCGAATCACCGCGGTAGCAGAAAAATGTGTTTATGAATAGGAGATCATCTCACCCAGGCTAAATGCCTGATTTGTCACAGAATTGCCTGTTTATACAGCTGATAAATAAAAAAAAACTGTGGGGACTGGTCGTACACAGCTTCATTTTACGGGGTCACAAGTAAAAAAATGTTGGAACATTTCCAGCTCCTGCAGTTTCTCCCCACTCACACAGATCAAAAAGCTGCGACATCAACTGAAAGCGCGCAAAGAAACTCCAGTACAACAATAATTAATCACCCTGGTGAAGTAAGACATCGAATGCAGAAAAAGGCTGAAAAAAGGAGGATACAAACTGATGAGGCGTGCATAAACATTGGTTCAGAAGTGATTAAAAGACAATTTCATTCAGTAGCTCTACAGAGTAGTCTAAATATATATGCATATATTATACTATACTATCTGACAACTTGACACTGTTAAGCAAAATGGGAAAAAAAATCCCCCAAATCTTTTGATGTGTGTTTGTTAAGACTTGTATGAATGTTTCATTCAGCTCTGATTGTAAACAACATTTATACTCAATGCTGCCACCCAGTGGCAACAGCTCGCTAGATCAATAAATAAATGAAGAAAAGAGCTACAGTGATGAAGTGCAAATTTCTCCTGAGTCCCTTCACGTCCCTCCGACACGTCTCACCTACGTCCATATTACATCAAAAAGCTGACATATTAAACTGAAATACTCTGATCACAGCTGAGAAAACATCAATATCATCCAAGCTGCAGACTAAAATATCTGAGAGCACAATAACCAACATAAAAAAACATTTAAGCAATAAAATTTTAACTGAAAAAATGTGCCACTAAGTTACTGCATCTTCAAAAAAAAAAAAAATTTTTAGCTTAAGTTTACATTTGTGTAGAAGACAAAGGCAACAACGCACAAACAGCAATGTCTCTTACAGTTACTGCATCAAAAACCTGCACTGTAAGTTTAAAGACACACTGAAAAATGATAAATCAACAGATTAGTTCATAAAAGAAAAAGGTTATTAAAGATAAACTGATAATTTGATAATTTTAAGCTGTCTAAATGTCACTTTGGGGTCATGAGAAAGATGAGGAGTGAGACTATGAGCATGTGTGTGTATGAGAGGGCGTCTACACAATCAGGGGGTTGTTGTTTAAGAGCACATCAGTCCCCCGAATCATCCAAACAACCGAGCCGCTGACCTGCTGCATCCACTGATGAGGGAGTCGCTCACACAGAGTGCCTTACTGTCTTATATTCCTTTTGCTGCTGTAACTGACCCTCCTTGTGCTTTCAGTGACCTTGAGGAGAAGACGATCATTACTACAGGGAACATGGATGGAAGCACTGAGGTCAATCTGCTCGATGACTCGGAGCGAACAGGTGATGACTCGGCAGGTGTACCGACAGCGGCTAGTTGAGGTGGAGGGTCTGCTTCATGAACTCATAGGTGGTGAAGGCCACGGCCTGGGAGGGGATGCAGCGGATGTAGTTGAGAGAAAGGCCTCGGTACAATCCCTTCTTGATCCCGTACTCTTTATACACGTACTTCAGGGTCTTGGTCAGTGATCTGTTCAGGTGCAAGATGAGAAATCAGGCACGAAAAACAGAGAGAAATCTACAGGATAAGTACGGTCGCAGTTTTTTAATAGGCTTCCCAAAGCTATTACTGAAATCCTCATATTCTGCCTGAAATTTTATCTGATTTCAATTTAGGATGACATTTAGGATTTTTGGTATTACAGAAACAGTTTCCTAACAATCATGCATTTATAAAAAACATCCTATCTGTAAAAGCTATAAGACAAGTACTGAAGCTATAATCCAATTTACAGTTAAAGTTAGGATTTCTTCTGAAATAAGACATATCCATCTGTATGAAATGTATGTTTTTTGTCTTAGGCTACTGTAAATCTTTTTTTAAATGTGCTTCTAAATCTTGCATTTTCTACACGTTGTAAATTTGTCCTTTTTAAATATCAAGGAAAAGCACATGAAGCAACAACAACGAGCAGTGTTTGTGTCGGCATTGTGCCATCTTGTACCGGTATGAACGGCTGTCGTCTTACAGCTCCATTGCTTTTATAAAGCTGCTTGGATGCTTGAAGTATTGAACTTTCAAATTGTGTCTAATGTAAACAGACCTCAGGAATTTTCTCTCCAATTGTAAGCATGCACTTCATCATCAAGCGCGGCTTATAAAACCAAATGTGGAAACAAAGGAGGAAACTCCTCAATTAATATTCAAATTGAGAAACAGGGATCAGACTTTAGTTATTACAGAAAGTGCAGAACAACTTGCCTGAAGAAACTCCCCGAATTAAACACTAACGACTTCTTCAGTCCCAATTAATCCAGTGGATAGAAGAGCACTTAACCTATCACTAATGAAATGATGGAGTTCATCGTGTTGTGTGAGAGGTTTTCATCTTCATTACTGCTCTCAGTATCACACGACACCCCTATTATTATTTCTCATTCATTTCTGTTTTGAAGGGTCATGCACAAGAGTCCGCGCAAAATTAAATTAGCTCTAAGAAATCCTCAAGCAAAAGATTTGCACACGCTGGCAGAACACTGGTGATACTTACACACAGTTCTCATGGTCAGGAAGCACGGCGCCTAACTGCATTCTTCTCCTCGCCACATCCAAGGGGTAGCTAGTGAGAAGAGACACGATAAGACACTTCAGCCATCAATTTATCACTGTAATCAATAACAACCCCCAGCCACTTTCTCGGCTCGAGGCTCGCTGGCTGCCTGCCGACAACACTCACGATATTGTCTGAGCGATGATGCCGGCGACCCCTCCGCAGAGCAGGTTAACGTGAGTTTTCAGAACGAGGACGTCGGGGTTGTCTGAGCTGGGGTGTCCCAGCTGCTCTGGGAAATGTTTCAAACCAAGGCTCTTCAGGGTGCCATAAGTGAAGAAAGAGAAACCTGGAGACAAATACAAGGAACACTGGTTGCATGATGGTTGTTCTGCACAGTGATTTCGGATCACAGACAAAGTCTGGTGTCTATCTGTGCAAAATAATCTCAATAATCACCTGCATATGGGGCCATTCCAATAAGTGTCGGAGTGAGTCCTTTGTAGAAGCCCCAGACTCCGCCCTCCTTTACAAAAAAGAAAAACAGGTCTGTTTGTAAGAGGAAGATAGAGTTGGCATTATTTACCCTTGTGCCTCACTTTCAAGATGCTTCTCTAATGAAAAAACGGCCATAAAATTATGATCCCAACTACCAAATATCCAATAGATGCCAGTTTTTTTTTTCACATAATGCCTTTTGTTTTTCATGAAAAATACATTACAGTAGATTATTTTCTGAACACTAAATGCTGGGAGGATATGTTATTTTACAGTCTGAGTGATGTATGTCAACTGACTCTGATGCAGTGCTCCAGAATGAAAGGACAAAAATAGCTAAATCTGTTGGAAAACAGTAGAAAAATACCATTTTGGAGCCAGGACCAGAATGTATGATTTTCTGCTGTAATTGCATTGGTTTTATTTTTGGTTTTAATGGGTTTCAATGGGGACATTTTTGTCCTAAGGGGTCAAAGTGTCCAGTGTGTATTTTGGTAATACAATAACATTATAAATGTATGATCAGAGCTTAAAACCAAAATGCCAAAATGATTGAAAAAAAATTAAAAAGCCAAAAACATCCCTAACATTGATTTCAGTTTTTAAGCATTTGTTATAAAAGGCTATGATGTTTTTTAAGACTGTGTGGCTTGCATGCTCTGATGTCTCTCCATACATACTGCATGTGTGTATTAAGACCTGTGTATGTTTCCCTTTGCCTTTTAGTGATTAAGTCAACATCAAGTTGTTTAACAAGAAGAAACGTACCTTAAGGTAGATGGTTTGGAAGGCATTGACGATTCCAGTGTAGCGATGCTCTCCTGTCACCTGGAAGGCCAGTCTGGCTCGCACCACATCCAGAGGGTAGGTGCATATCACCGCAGTCATCCCTGAAGAAACACAACATAGGAACAAACGTTATAGAAACACAGTTAATATGCCTGTATGTTTTGGTGGTTTGGGGAAAAATAGTCTCAGATGCATTCTGATTCTCTCTTGTAAAATGATGATGATGCAGAAAATCTGAATTGGAAACTTAACGCATAATAACAAAGGAGTGGCGCTTACTTGGGTCATAGTTACACAGGTAAAAAACAAATTGAACAAATAAATAGTACGGGACAAGAAAAGCATAGAGGGACAATACCTATCTCAGTACGGTGCAAGATATCTGACTGAAGTGTTAATTCTCATCAGTGAGAGAGATGAATTACCTGCCATGGATCCTGCCATGAGGCCGTGGATGGGTCCAGAGATTCCAACTTTTGTGCTTAGCAGCTGGAATGGAAGGGAAAAAAGTTAAATGTCACCAATAAAAGAAACAGATATTTCATTATTTTACTCCAACTAAAGCAAAATTTCATTTTAGCAACAAAAAAAAGACAGAGTAGAAGCATTTTCCACTACTTTTCAACTGCTATCATCGGTTTTACTGTCACCCAGTTTTTATAACATTGCCCTTTGAAAGTTATTCCACAATAAAGTATGCACTGCACCGTTTTATATTTTTCGAAGGTCATGAACTGGATGGCTCCATAAGGAAATATCCTGATCATCATTGCCCCATTTCCCTTGTACAAGCCGAGGTAGCCTTCTTTCTGTGGCACAGCTCTGAGGGTGGAAAACACTCCTGCAAAGACAGATCAGAAGTTTCACTCACGAGGCAAAGATGTGAGAAAATGAAACACTTATTGGTCTTTAATGTTTGGCTGCTGTGGTTTTTACCCAGATGTTTGTAATGGGAGTTCTGGGCTTGAAGAAGGATCTTGACTCTGTCCAGAGGAGCGATGGTCGTCTTGGCACAACATCCTGCAACTCCTAAAACAAAAACAGAGACATGACATCATTTATTATTTAAATCTGCAACTTTTCACGTTATTACAGCAGAACGGTTCATTATGTTTCAAATGTATCTTCAGGGAATCTGGCAATTAAACATGCCAATCATTTAAAGAAAGATGACTTGTAAGTCGTTATACAAGTAGCTAACAGTCAAGAAAAACAGAACAAGTGGAAACACCACCCCTTTACATGTTTCATGTGCAACATTTGTTTTAAAATAAAATAGAGGAAGAGCCACAAGCAACACAGAGACTTGCTTAACTGTCCTTTCTGTAATACTAGTGCAGTGTTGGCTGTGATGTTGTGCTTAAGGTATTACAGCATCTTTTAAGAGTAAGCCTAAAGAGTATGTGTGAATAATAATTAGGTAACCAAACACCCATATTCTCCAATGAAATAGTGGATTGCACGGCATGCTGGTATGTTCACTGAGTATGTGAGGTCAAGACTGACTGTCTTTTTTACCACATGTCTGGTGTCTTTATTGCTCTTTGAAGAGAAACTCTATTTTTGCTTTGCAAAGCTCCACAGGGAGGTCAGAGATCAGATCTCCAGAGCTGCTATGAAGGTTCAGATGAAGCAACCTGTTTCAAAGTGCATTCAGCGATCCTAATCTAATACTTTTTGTCAAAGCCTCTTTCTCCAGAATTGCCGACTCCGCCTGTACAGTGTGGAGGTCAGTAAGTTTGGCTGTGCATACATCAGTTTCTGGGTCACAGAAGAAAGCAGGAAATATTCCAACAGAGGAGAAACTGGATGCTGGTGAGTAAACCATCACAAACCTGAAACTGGCAGCACAAACTGATGTGTGAGATCTTACCTCCGGCTAAAAAGGAGCGCAGAAAGTGGTAGTCCCACTTGGCAGGGGCGCTGCTGCTGATGGCAGTAGAGGTGGAGGCCGTAGCCTCCGAGGTCATCCTCCCTGCTCAGGAATCTGACACATCCATGACTGGGAAATTAGGGAATTATGTTACTATGAGCACTTTTAATTATCATTATTATAACCTTTATTTAACCAGGAGAAGTCTCATTGAGATAAAGAGACAGGCAGAAGCACAATTAACAGGGTTTCAGACATGAAACATGAAACAGTAATGACACAAATAAGTAAACGAATCACTAAATATTTGGCATAAATTATTAACCATTAGGGATGAAAAGGGGCTAAAATTATTCAATCAAAAAAATTTACAACCGGATATGCTTGCCTCTAGATCATAAAGAAACACTCTGAAGAATTGGATAAGGTGGACGCAGACTCAAGAATACTCTTATGAATAAAAATTTGCCAGTGGTTTAGTCTACAGACCCACCCACTCTAGCATACAAGGAGCAGTGGTGAGTAAGGGCTTAAAAATGTGTAATAAACCTTAGTGCCCCATGGTAGACAGTATCCAGTGTGTATAGGCATTGCATGTATAAAACATCGCCATAGTCCAGCACAGGCATAAAGGATAACTGTATCATCATCCTGGGAAATATCCCCATGGATAAACCAGACTGTCAGTGTTTTTAATCACTTCAGACCGGCTGATAAGTCAAGCTTTATAACTGCGACGATTAGAAACCACAACCAGCAGGTAACGTTAAATTTAGCATCCGTTAAGAGACGAGGGCACCCCTGGGTGATACTCACAAGATAAACAAAACAGTTAGAGGCACGGAAACAGCAGGAAAGTTGTTTTGATTAAATCTCTTCAGCAAATCTGTTTCTTCCTGGCTGACTTTACAGCTTCTCTCGTTTCCCTGATAACGTTTATTCCTCCGGGTTATCTTAGCTGTGAAAATGTACTGGTACCACGGGCACCAGGCCGGTACCGCACCGAGAAGCTCTTCGTTCACCTTTTCAGCTGAAAACCCGGCAAAATATTTGTCAGTAAGAGTCGCTGGAGCACTTCAGAGATCCATGTTTCCACATTAGTGTCCTTTGCCCGTTAACTACTGACGGCATCTGACCTGAAACAGGCGCACCTTAATGACGCAGGATGACGCTGCGAAGGGGAGACAGGGGAAGACTTTTTTCACTATTTTTTTTTTATTAATAAAAGTATAATATTCAAAAATTACTCAAAACTATAAATAGAAAAGACATCAAATATAAAAAGAAAAATGTGCTATTCTTTTTATCTTTGTGTGTATACATATATATTTGATTTAATTATTTTGTTATAGTATTTTCTTCTGAATATTCTGGGTATATTTTATAAATTGAGTTTCTGCTTTTATTTTAATGTTTGTTTATTTTTCGTCTTTTGCCGAGGATGTTGTTTTCTTGGAAGGGATTGTTTTTTGACTGTTTATAATAATGATGACTTGGAAAGCTAGAAATGTATGGGTTATGAGAAAGTATTGTGTTTGACCTCAAATAGTATGTTCAAAATTTTCAGTTATATTTGTTAAAAGACAGGTCAGTAACAGAAAAGAAAGCAAAGCTGTCACTGTGGAGAGGTCCTATGACTGTGCTGTTTAATGTGATTTAATAAGTCATGGTGCATTTTTAAACAAAATTTGCTACAAAACCTAATGGGAACCTGAAAACTTCAGCCATGTGAAGATCATTGTATATTTGTTCTGTCGTTCTTTGTTATTGTGCTTGTTTTGCAAAAGAATATATATAAATACTAGCAGTTGAATAGATTTCAGCATGAGTTTACAAAGTCATATATTATCATCAACTTGACGACTACATGTGTCATTGACAAGATGTATTTTCTATTAATAATGTAAAAAAAAAAAATATATATATATATATAATATGGCTGTGTGTATCTTCTGTGTGTTTTTAAAAATATTTTTTAAAGAATAACAAGTAAATACATAATCTGGGGATCCAAATCTAATCTAGATTTTATTCTAGTAACATACTTTTCGACACATAAGAAATACATCACAATATTGTTTTATAACTTTCTAACAAACAATTTATGTAACTTGTGTTTCTATTGCATGGAGAAATTAAAACAGGAAAAAAGGAAAGAATGCTTTAAGTTTTTATAACATAGGGTAGTGGTCTACTTCAGTCTCTCGTGGCCGAAATTGGTATTACAACAATAAACACTGGATCCTGTTCCTGACAAATAAAATGAATAAATCATCTGTTGACTAATTATTGTGATCAAGTGGCTTTGCTGCGGTGATGTGTGTCTAGATTGCATGGAGAGATTAAAACAGGGGAGGAAATCATGCTTTTAGTCCTTTTATAACATGAAGTCGTGGAGCACTCTAGCCTCTTGTGGCCGAAATCAGTATTGCAACAACAACACTGGATCTGACAGGTAAAATAAATAAATCACCTGCCAAAACCTTATTATGTCACTTATTTTTACTGATGAAAATAAAGGTAATGAATAAAACTCCCTATTTTCATTTTTAAGTCATAAACACAGGAAAGAAAACAATTTATATCAGACCTAATTTTCTCTCCTACTTGGCTCTCAGGCTTCCGTACATGAATGTATAATAAATGACTAATTATCCTTATCAAGTGGCTTTGCTTTGGTGATCCATTACATTCATTTTAGCGCACCCCTGCGTCCACTTGCTATAAACACCCGGGGCTGCTGGGAGCACTGGGACCATCAGCTGTACTCCAGTCCAGGTTTTCTGTCCCTCTCTTTCCTTCAGTGCCGACGACGAGTTTTTTGGCCAGCGGAGACCGTAGGTTGCGTCTGGTGGAGGGAGAGTGAGCGGGGCTGCCCTGAATGGATTGACATAAGAGGGATTTACATTTTAACGGGTGTCGTGCTCGGCAAAGACTAAAACGGTGCACGCTGAAAAACAAGTATTCCGCTCGATGTGTGTCCACGTTGGTGCTTTTATCATGTCTGTGTGTCATCGTCGAGAGAGGATTGAACTTGCCAGCAGTCTATATTTGCCGAGGAGGGAAACCAATACAAGGTCTCGCTGTCTCTCTGGAGCGGAGTATTATTAGCAGTTCAGACAGTGCAACTGTCGCTCTCTGGTATGTAAAGCATTTCAGCCGTAAATGTGTAAATAAATCCTCACGAGCAGCAAAACAACCTACATCTACACTGCGCTGTAAATGACAGCGGTCAAGTGCAGAAATAATAACAAACAGCGACGCAGAAGGCGCTTTTACACGGTAATAAAAGCCTCTTCCGCCAGTCAGAAAGACGAAAACAGGATCCGACCTCCGGCTGGAGCCCACTCCTCAACGTGCCTGCCCTTTAAACTGTTTGAGCCGTGTGTTAGCCAATCCTCAAGCTGTACGATTTGTTTTTATACACGTTATTTCTGACGCTTTTATAGCTTTATTCAAAATATTGGATAGGATTATCTCTATTGACGTCAGCCTTAAAGCACTTGCCCGTCCGAGCAGATATTTCAGGCGGGGCAAAAGTGTCATTTCCAGCAGAGAAAGTAAAGAACATTTGTAGGCTGTGTATTTGTTTTTATAGCTGTTGTACTTCTATGTTGTCACTCAGAAAATAGCACCTATAGTCTCTGAGTGTGTTTGTACTGTCTTTATTACACTGAAAATGCATTTAAAGGCACTGAGATTATTTGTATTTTGATTTTCTGCCTGTTTACTCTTGTTTTTATAGGTCATGCAGTGCATTCACACCATAATGACAGCATCCTACTTGGAAATCCAAAAATAAACGGGAAGGTTTTAAAAGGAGAAATAATTGTGTGCCAAGCGAAAGATAAACATTCACCTGGCTCCCATGCCGGCTGCCAGAAATCCTCCCCTCCACACCCTCAGCCATGCCTGCTACTACCAAACCCGCCAGGAGACAAACACCTGCTCAGAGGAAGAATGCCCAGAAAGTGATCAGCACCAAGAGGCAGACCTGTAACTCAAATAAATCCAGAGGACGAGCCACAGAGAGGCCCCAGAAAACACCTGCAGAACCCAAAAGGTCAACAACCAGGGCCCAGGCCCAGTCAGACCGAAGCCCCCGTGGAAGAGGGGTTATTAGGCCTGCTAGTCAGGGCCCTGGGAGGTCTCCTGGCAGAGTTAACCATGCCCTAAATGTAACAGGATCCACGAGGCTTAGAAGGCAGAGCAATCTGCCTGACCACTGTGGCGAGCTACAAGACCCCCTAGGGCGAAGGAAGTCCCTGCGGGGCACACCGATGTCTGTTACTCCCTGTGTTGCTCCTAAACCTTGCAGAGGGGGGGGAAACAGCAGGGGGAGACGAGCAGCATCACGGCAAGGAAACACAACAAACCAGCCCTCAAGCACCAGCCACAACGATCCAGACAATATAGACGCCTGCGATGCTGCAGAAGCACTTCCAGTTTCTCTTAAAACTGAATTTGAAGTTCCTGTGAACATCAAAGATCCGGGTTTAGGAGTCAGTAATGCTAAAGAGGGCAGCCCTCTGAAAGCAGATTCACCACCGTGTAACGACTTACTGGAGGACTGCGTGCCGTGCAGCTGTGACAGTACTATCGCCCAGCAAGACAAAAAGACCGTCAGTCATAGCAGCAGTGAAGGTGACCTGAGGTGTGTGACTGGGGTGTGTGATGATGCTGACAGACAGCTTCCACTCTGCAGTGACACAAGTAAAGATAGCCCCTCTGTGCTAACGAGTATCAGCTCCCCGGGGGTGCAGGGCGACGGTGAGGGGAATAACACTTCATCTATCCTTGAACATAAGCTTGATCATGTTGCCGGTGATGGAAAGGAAGACCATGTGTGTAATGTTCATCAAGAGGACGACCTTAAAGAGAATCAGACGGATGAAAGAGTGACGGTTGTCACTGAGAGAAGAGATGAGAGACGCAAGAGTTTCGAGGCAGATGAGAGAGAAAAGGAGACTGTGGACGAGGTGGAGGAGGGTGCTGAGAGGCTGGGCAACTGTGAGGATGAAGAGGGAGGAAAAAGAGAACATGAGAAGGATGTTTCCATCAATCCTGCTGACTCCCACCCAGGCACTCCAGCCTTTCAACCCCCAGATCCACCTCACTCTAACAATGGACCGGCAGCACAGGCAGGATCGCCTGTAAGTGTGCTATCAGTACCTAACACAGCTACCTCAATCCCCACCAAAGCGCCCTCCACCTCAGAGGTACTGGAGCCGGAGGTTCTGAGCCAGGGTAAGACAGACATGCAACCTATCATTCATGGTGCTAAACCTCAATTCACAGGGTCCTCAGTGTTAGCTGAGACTGCCCTGATGGTGCAAACTGTTGTAGTACAGAGAAATACACCCGTTATTATCCGTAGTGACTCCTTCAAGCCCAGGAGGGATTTCAGCCAGGTTGCACCACAGCAACTAGCGTTCCCTTCTCCACCGGGAGAGAAACAAGCTTGCACACCAGCAGAGACGCAGACCAAAGATAGTGAATCCGACCGAGAGCCATTGGAGCCCCACAGCCAGAAAGAAACATCTCCGCTGTCATTGTCGCTCGTTCCTCAGTTGAGCCTTACAGCTGAGTGTGAACCAAACCTCAGCGAGGACAGCGCTGTGGTAGCAGTGCCAAAGATCTCGACCCCTTCTCTGGAAAGTAGCTTCAGCTTCTCCTGCAGCTCGGAAAGCACGCGCTCCTCTTTGTCTTTTGACACTGAATCGGATGCAGGGTATGGCGAGCCCAGCCCCTCTATTCTCCCTGGATCCTGGGGTCCAGAAGGGGCCTGCTTGCCCTCCTGGACCACTCCGAGGCTGCAGAAGAAGGAGAGGAAGAAGCGGAGCAGGTGCGGCACGTGTGAGCCATGCCTGAGGAAGATCAGCTGCGGCCAGTGCAGCTGCTGCCTCAACCGCAGGACTGGCCACCAGATCTGTAAGCTGAGGAAGTGTGTGGAGCTGAGGAGGAGAAGACCTTCATCTCTGCTCATGCTCTCTGCTGCACAGGTGAGGCTTTTATTACACTGCACGGGTGCATTTGATTACATTTAATAGCAACACATTACGGGGGGTTTTATTGCCGTCAGATCTTCAGTTCATTCTCACGAGGAGGTAAATTTAGATAATGATTTGAGTGGGATTATACTGGAGCTTCTTTCTGCATCTATAAACAGCTGATCTGAAGCGAATGGAGAAAAAAAAGCTGTTGTTACTGTCTGACAGCATTGCTTTTGATCTCCGAGGTTTCCCAGCCGCCCACTGGTAGCAGCGATGATCGAGAGTGGAATTATCCGAACAGTTAAAACAGAAGGTTTCACTTTCACATTGTGTTTCACTTTTTTCTCAGTCGGTTTCACCAGATGCTGCACACTTAACTCCGTGGTGTCTTCCTGTTAAATGCTGGGGAATGTGTTGAGTGATAAAAGGGGAAGTGCTCGTGTGTGTGTGCGTGCGCCTGTGTAGAAATAGATATCAGGTGAATGCCTGCGCAACTTCAGTTGTGGTGATGCTAGGGTGGAAAGCGATGTCACATGACAGGCCAGCACGTGCTTGGAGTGTGTGTCTGTTTGTCAGCGTGTATGAATGTGTGTGTGCCATCCACGGTGCAAGCAAGAGAATAAGGTATTTTATGAGTTGCACATGGTGACTTACGGTGTGTGTGTGCATGCCTGTGTGTGTGGATGGGTATGGGTATGTAATTAAAGCCAATTTGAGCCGGATGTTTTTGCACAATGGCACTGAGCGTCATTGTGAACGCACTTGGACACAAGCTAGTAGGTGTTTTTCCCAGTCAATTTAAATACTTTTTTTTTTTTGTGAAAACGAAAAAGACAATGCGGGACAATGTATGACGGAGTCAGTTTCCTTGAATCTGCAACTTCCCCTCAGCTTTACAGAGCTCTTTAGTGCGTTTAAGCTCATTGTATCAATAAAGAAATACTCTGCAGTTCTGACAGATGCTATTGCAGCATCGAGGCTACCCTCTGTTGGGCCGCCATTATTGATTTGATTGAAACTGTCACCTCCCCATGTCGTCACACACACTTCAACCTCTCCAGTAGCTCCTCACAAGATCCTGATTGCTCTGAACTGCTGCTGGTTCTGCCACAAACACATGACAAAATTATTTTTTGCATGTCATTCTGTCAAAATGGAGAATCCAGTTGATTTCCAAAGTAAATCAATGTTGGACTTAGAGTCGTCAAGTGTCTGGTAACACGACTCCAACAAGGCTATTATGTTGCTCTGTGCAGCACGTGTAAGAAGCCAGCTGTGTGCTAATACTTTAGCAATACCACATTTTTTTTGTCAGGGCAAAAAATCTACCACCTGGTGACCAAAATCATTCATGAAAGGTTAATTGTTTGTGCAGGGAACTTCATAAAGTCGGATTAAATTATGCATGAGCTGTTAGCTAAAAAGCATTTCAGTTATCATGCTTTATCTATAACATGCTCACGTAGGGATTGACTGTTAAAACACATGCTCAGAATCATTTCAGAAGGTGGGAATAAGAGTTCCTCACAGCAGCTGGCTAACAGAGCTACATAACCATGTACATAGTTCAGTGTTGTCCATGTGGCTGGGGGAGGGCTCAGTGTGAACAACTGTGAGTGAGGGTCCATGTGGCTGTGCAGTCTTATGTCTGCAAGCGTGCGTGCATGCCATAGGTGCGTGCATGCAGAGTCGTAGCAGTGGCAGTAGCAGATTAGGGCTGATTATATAACACCTGCGGTATTAGAAGTGAGGACCTTTGTGCACTATTTCTGTGTAGGTGTGAGAGGGGGAGAGGAGGAAAAGATCAGGCCAGCCAGGCAGAGATTTATAAACGTATTATTTTGAATACCCTAAAATGTGGGTCAGTGTGTGTGTGTGTGTGTGTGTGTGTTTGACTCAGAGTCAAATACACATCTACAGTATGTGGTTGTGACTGCTAATCTTACACAGTGGTCATGTGTGTGTGGTGCATGCATGCAGCAGAGGACACTGAAGATAAAATGACAGAACTGTCAAGCAGAAGAGCCACATTGGTGTGCACATATTAATAGCAATGTGTTTATGGTTTGGGAACAGGTTTTTGTTTGATTCTGTGCAACAGCCGGGGTGGAGCCGGCACCAGGTGCTGCAAGCTAGCACTGTCAGGGCAGCTATCATCACGATGAGCTGTAGGTCGAATCCACAAATCCAACCTTAATAATAGACTCAGAACAGAGGCTGCAGTATTTAGATATATAACTCAAAAACCCACGAAGGCTATTAGTCATTTAGTTGACCAAGATTTCTTTTAGTCATTTTTTAAGCTTTCTTCATGTTGACTGACTTATTCCTAAGAATCTGTAAATCACATCTCTGGTAAACACAAAGTCTAAACTACAGATTTTGCATGACTCTCTCTTGTTTTCTCAGTCTGATATGAAAACATGTGTCGGTCTGAGGCATTTCATTAGTTGAGGACAGCTCTAGAAGCCACACTGTGATTGCATGAGGGTTTTCTTTATGTGTACATAGTCTGACTAATGTTTTAAAATAGTTGCTGGCCAGTCTTGCTGATCAAGCTCACACACCCTTTCAACGAATGTTTCTAACCCCACGAGATTGTGAAAATAGGGGCAGAGGCCAAAGAGCAGTTCATGTAGTGACATGTGGATTCTGTTCCTGGTTTCACCAAAGGGAGCTGCTGTGGTTGTTGGCGTGGCTATGGTTTAGTTTTGTTTTACTGTGTCATAAAACATTGTGTACTTGTCACACTGTTGAAATACTCACAAAACAGACTGAATAGTTTGAGATTTGTGTCCATGAAAGCAAAATACAAAACCCCTAAAAGCTGCTGAAACCTGCGAGCTTCCATGGTTTGTGTGTTTGTGAGAAGGAGAGGGAGCGTGGGGCTTTCCTTTTAAAAATGTCTGGTTTCACTCAGGCTTGATGGCCCCCTCGTGGCCTCGCCTTGCATTGGGCAGCGAGGACGGGGCTCACTGCCTTGTCTGACCTGGCCCTGAACACACAAACACACACTAACATGCACACACTGGAAACAAAATACTACAGTTCATAGAGTGCAAAAGCACCCGTGCTGTATTTGTGAAGTGAGTCTGACTGAAACAGTCCTGACATGTTTAGAGCTGTAGGCTGCATAACTGACTCACTTCTTTCTGGCCTAACAAGGCCGACGTCAGCACACAGATAATGTTTTTAACATTCAAATCTCTGCAAAATAAAACAAACAAATACATTATAACATGTAGCCGTCACCCATTGTGTAAACAGCTGTCCCTCATTTGAGTGTAACCAGCCCGAGCTCTTTAATATGTAATGAAACTCATACATGGATGCAAGATGTTGACATTTCTGCAGTTCTGATCCTCCTCTTTCTAATCAGCTGATACAGTATTTAACACTTCAGTGTGTCAAACCAACACGTGTCTTATATTTTTTTCTGTCATCACACTTTATCTGTTTGTCTTAAAATAAAGTAACTTTAAAAGAGACATTCGCTGCTGTTTGACCTTTTAGTTTATTGATTATTAATAGTTCTCTAACTTCTGGCATATTTTCCATTTATTTAACCACGAATGGAAAAACCTAATCTGGATCCCCTGACACTAAGTTATTAAAGACCAACTTCTAAATGATTGTTTTTATCTAAGTTGCTGGAAGTTAAGTCAACCCTCTCTTTTATGAACAGCAATAATGTTTTTACCAGTCAGATTTTAGAGCTCTCCACAGCCCTTGTGAAGCTCTCGAAAGACTAAATTTTTACAGCTGACAGAGGTGCCTGCACAGCCCTGGTGCTTTCAGATTCGAGTGCTGCTTTCGACACGATTGATCACTCTGTTCTCCTGCACCAGTTAAAAACCTGAGTTGGTCTAACGGGAACAGCTGTACAGCTGCTCCGCTCTCAACTCTCTCCGAAACTTTCTCTGTTCTTATTGGAAATGCATGTTCCTCTGTTGCTCATTTTAATTGTGGGGCTCCTGAAGGGTCCTTTCTCTGTTTTTTCTGTTATATTCATTCTTCCATCAGAGTTATGCAGATGACACGCAGGCATTTATCATATATAATAATATATATATGTCTGCAAAACTATGTTTGAGTTCAGATCACAGCCTTTGGTCCTGCAGCTTCACAGGAGGTTTGGTTCCTTCAAAGCAGGCTGCTGGAAGTCTTGACAAGATAGCTGTTGCAGATCTCTTTTTTGATGCTAAAGTAAAGAATGTTGTTCCGTCATGCTTCTTTCAGCTAAAAAGAATCTCTTAGATCGGCTCTTTACTAGTCGCGACAGCGTGTGGCTGGTTTAAAATGCACTCATGAGGACACCCAGTGTAGCAGGAACTACCAAAGAAGCAGGTTTGAATACCTACATACACCCATTGGCCCAGTTGGCCGTTGAGGCTGGTGTGATGGTCTCTAAGTTTGGTCCTCCTGCGATTGACATTAGGTTATACATGCTTTTCTTTTCTGGACTCAAGTCATGTGCTTTCTGTTGGTATCAGACAGAGCTCCATTCAACGACTCCAACTGGTGCAGTTGGTGCAGCTGTCGCCCGAATTTTAGCAGCCACCAAGAAATATGAACACATGCCGCCAGTGCTGTGCAGCGTACACTGGTCTGTTATGTACCAAATAGATTTAAAAAATGTACTGACCACTTGTGACCAAAGGTGACCAAGTCTTTGCAGTCAGAGCCGCAGACTGTGGAGCCTCTTACATCATTAGCATCGTTTAAATCCCTTCTTAAAACGTTCCTTTAAAGGAAAGTGTTTATGAATATTTAATATGTTGCTGGGTTTTATCACCCCTCTCTGGCCATTTTCATTTTATTTATTTATTTTAATGTTATCCCCCCCCCAGTTTTTATGTTCGCCCTGCTGTATTTTAATTGTTTTGTTTTGTTTAACTGGATGTGTTTTACAAAAAGGACGTATAAGTGCTATACAAAAAAAGTGTATTATTATTACAGAGGCGTACATACTTAAGTGAAACACTAATGCAACTTAAATGTCAAGAGCATGTTACTGTTATTTCAAACACCTTTGCTTTGCACTGTCCAAAATGACTAATAACAGTAATAACAATAACTAGAATACACTTTGTTTGTAACAAAAACAAAGCAACAAAAAAGTTCTTTACATGCATGACATAAATTGAAAATAAAAGTAAAATTAAGATACAGATTTTAAAATCATTCCCTAAATTTAATGTATTTATGGTAAAACAAACAATACGTGACTTGCCTTTGACTGATGCAAACCGCAGCACTCACAGATAGTATAACTATTATCTGTATCGCTCCTTCTGTAACTGCATTTATCAAGACCATGCACCTGGTGAGGTACACTCTGAGGTGCACCATGATTACACAGCAGAGCAAGCCTTCAGCACAATACAGCTGCAGGTGGACTCTATACTTTGCACAAATACTAGCCTGCACGCTCGCAGTCAGCTCAGCGTCCAGCTCCTCCTGCCAACTAATTTATCTCACACTTCTTGCACTCCTCTTTTCCTTGCTGTGATGCATTTGCCAGAGGAGCAGCCCGGCTGAGATAACACGTGTATCAGGAAAACACTCAGCGCTCCGGTAGGGAGGACAGGTAGTCTGCAGCTCCCAGCAGCGACTGTTTGCTTTGTAACAGATATTCAAAGCTGTGTGTGTGTGTCTGTGTGCATGTGAATGATTCTTACCTGTATTTTGTGTGAAAGGGGGATGGTTTTGCACTTGGCTGTATGTGTTTTAACACCTCGTGGTTCGTGCAGCAAAATCGCCTCCATTGTTCTCAAATGTAAAGTGAGAGTGATTTGTCCCGGCAGACGCTCCTGTCAGGTCCCTCTTCCCCCCTCTCTCTCTCACACACACACGCACACACAGAGCAGTGGAAGTCTTCAGCGCTGACGGTTGCCATGGCGACCTCATTGTCTGCTGCTGACCTTTGACCTGCCACGGTTGTCTGATGGAGTATTCTCAGGGTCGTAAGGAGGATTAGTGGAGATAACCAGCAGACGCACACTGTCGGTTTAAGGCTATGAACTCGGTAACCTATATCCAGGTAATTAGGTTAAACTTCTCAGATTGTCCTGCTCATAGCAGGTCAGCAGCAAGCTGTGGCCGTCTGCAGGGCGGAGCACCTTAAACACGAGAAAATTTCCTACATTATCTGAGTAAATCCTCCCTTCCAATGAGGTAATACATGGATAAACTCTGTGTTTTAGCTTCTTTTCATCACTGGGGAGGAAGCAACTTATTCTGCCATATTCTGCTTAAGATAATCTTGTATCTTGTAATATTTATAGAGATTGCTTAGTTTCACTGATAAAAACATGCTCATGATCCAAAAGTGCATAATATGTAAGGCAAAATGTGGCTTCAACTGGATAAAGAGTCAGTTTATGACAGCTTCTGGCAGACCCGAACGCTGAAAGCGTGCACACAGGGGATCCGACCAAATAAAACAGACAGTAAATTTGCTCAAAATCACACATTTCTCTGGCTTTAAACATTGTTGGAAACATTTGGGATAATGTAAGTACATAGCTATCACATTTGTAGTCGTTTTGAATCATTAAAACTTACAAATTATACCTTTTAAAAATGTCTTTGCCTAAACTCTTCCAACTTCCAACTCAGCCTTGATAGAGATTGGTGTGTCACTCTCCTTTCACAAAAATGATTACAGGTTCTCCCACATATGCACGTAGGCACTCTGGCAATGGGCTGAAGGACAGATGCACATCCACACTCTCCTTTTTTTTCTCTCCTTCGCATTACGTAAATGTGTGGGACAGAAGGGGGCCGAGGTAGCGAGGAAGGTTCATGAAATGTCAGAGCCACTGCCAACATTTTAACAAAGCCAACTCATTATGACCAAGCAGATTGCTCTGTGTTTTAGCCTCCTCTTCCTCCTCTTCCTCTGCGCAGACACACATTTTATTGCATGAGCTTGCCTCTGATTAGGACTGCTTTGTATTTTCTGTTAACCTGGTCCAAGCCAATTAAATTTAAAGCAACCCTGTGAGGTAGTTATCTGTAATAGCTGCAGGGCTTGGGTAGTGGCCCAGAAAAAGGCTCCGTGGACGAGGGGAAATGTCTGCTTTATGTGATTTAGGGCTGAGTTATTTGGCCGGAGCCTACTATACATCAGAGCAGATGTATGGCTCAGGCCGTGCCATGTTGAAGGCTTACATCCAACCAGAGACAGCGAGTTCATGACTGTGATCCGGGACTCTGCTGAGTTTTCTTTAATATACATTCAACTGCAGCACTTCTGTTTCTTTAGCAACAACAATGCAAAGAGTTGTGGGTGTTTTAGTATCTACAATGGTTTTAATTCAGCAAGATGTTTGCAGAGTTAAACATCGATACCACTAATGCTCCACTCCTGAGCCCTCTTAGGTTCTTTGCGTCTGTGAGTTTGTGCCGTGTCCTGACTGTTGTAAGGCTCTAAGTCCCTGGATAAGCTTTGAAGTCGTGCCACTTGGTTTCTCTGGGTGAAAAGAAATCCTCACTTTGCCCCCCAAAAGAAATGCCACTCAAATCCTACCAGGGGCACACAATGGCCTCTCCTGCTGGAGAAACCAGAGCTTTTTTTTATCTACTTGTCCTTCCTAACATAGCATATAGCTGATTCACCTGGAGAGGATAAAAACTCATCTTTCTGCTCCTTCCTGTCGTTATTTCTCCACTAAAGAATGCCGTCCACTGTAATGAATGTGATGAATTCATGTGTTTTTCCTTTCTTGTCCATTTCCCCTTTCTCCATCATGCTCTCAGCCCTGTACAGTATGTGCAGCCACTCTTTAATGCACCACTGGAGTTTGTCTCCACACATATTTGTGCGTGTGAATGCATGCGCACACACGTGCAGTCATATGGCCAACATGCCTACTCAGCATGTTGTACTAGCGCAACCTTAAGTAAGCCTTTTCCTGTCTCATTGTGAGAGGCTCTGGGGCCCCATGCTGCTCTGCCTGCATAGTGTTTGTGTGTGTATTTGGGTCAGTGTGCGTGTGTGTCAGTGTTTACATAAACTAATGGACCCGCTCACCTTCCTCCTCTATCCTTCTCAAGGTGAAACACATTTAGCCACAGCAGCTCCATAACCCGACACCACAGTACTATGATATCAGGTAATGCTTCATTGATAGTTTGTTGTGTTTTCTGTCTAAAATCTGCAGCTTACATAGACTGTACACAGACGTGCATGTAGCCTCAGGGCCTGAAAATTGAAGCAAGTGCTGAAGTGCCTTAAATCTGCATTCTTTCTAATGGCCTGCAGGGGAAAGTCCACTGGCTGCAAAAAGAGGTCAGATTGTATAGAAGTGAATGAGAAAATAAACCCACTTCTCACTTGATTTATTACCTCAGTTAACATTTCGAAAATGAGTTTATGGTCTCATTTGCTAGTTACAAATCTTCTTCAATACAACATGATGTTGTTTCTAGAAATGATGGTCCCATTTACAGTAAAATAGACAATATACATTAGGGCTTTTTTGCTTCCATGTCAGGATAGATCATGGCTGTATTCCAGTCCTAAAAATGTCGCCTTTTCAACCCAATGAGTATGACTCGCCTGACGCATCTGCAATGCATCTTGCTGCTGTGTTTCCTTCAAGGGTTATGTAGTCCCACAGTCGGGTTTCTCTCACTTTACTATTGGCTTGATGGAAGTTTTACAAATATGAAACTTTGATGGATCAAAAATGTATTATAGAAAGAGTCATAACTGGCCATAATTGCAGTTTGCAGTGTCCTGTCACCAGTTTTTTTTTTTTTTATATAATGTTGGTCTATGGGGGGAAATGCAAGTGGATTTTTCAATGTGATACTACGAGTGGCTAAGCAGTGGCACTGTATCCAATTGTGCAATACATCTATGGGATAGAGGCAAAGCCATACATATCCATGGCACCGTGTACATTAAACTGACCAGTACCTTGTTTTTAGCTTGAATTATGGAAACAGAGACTTTTACACGGTGCAGCCAGGAGACAGGTGCAGTCGTTTGCTGGTTTAGGATGTCCTGAAAGGTTTCCTCTGGTTCAGATTCATCCCTTGCAGCTACCCAGCTCGCCCCTCTTATCCAAATATAGTAAATTCTAGCTCCATAAAACAAGATGTGCCACAAACCGACGGGTAAAGTGGCTACATCCACTTCTTTCATACAGTCCGTGGCAGGCGCAGACACATGGATAGTGCATGCACAAGATTAAAGAGGACATTTTGTTGATGCATACAGGTTTTGAAATCCCTCCCTCCTCCCCTGGCTGTGCTGGAGGTGTGAGAGTTGGAGTGACCTGCCATCCCCTCATGCTGACCAACCACTGTCAGAGCTTAAATTGAGTCCATGTGGGTTTAGGGTGTGGTGTCGAATGGTGCACATTTCCTTCCAAGAGTAGGATTGTAGTACGTTACATAACACGCTCTGTGTTTATGTGTGTTAAATGGAACTTTGAATGTGAAACCATTGTGTCCTTAAAATAGCCTCACCCCTGGATTACAAACTATCTGTACAGGAAGTGTGGAAGCTACAAACATGCCTTTGTATTTTGTTTGTTGGGGGAGCAGAACAGAGTGCAGAAAGCTATTGTGCAGACATGAAGTCAAAGTCCACAGATGTTCTGTAGGAAAAAGGTAGTGGTGTGATTCGTTAGCAGACTCTGGGGTCTGCTGAATGTGAGCCACACGCTGCCTCCTCTCAGGTAACACTGACTTTATGGTTTCAAAGTTCTCTTTAAGGAAAATCAGCTTTCAAACTGCCTTGATCTGACTTCACAGGATAAAGTACAAATGTGGGTCTTTGCATGTAGATTATACAGCTTATTCTCAGTCTCTGAACCGTTGTGTGTGTCTGTCTTTTGGGCTTTGACCTGATCAAATAGGTGTTTGAGTTTGTGTGATTGTGTGAGAGCTTGTGGTTGTGAGTGGACTGGATGAGCAGCATGGGGACAGCTCCAAGCACACAGAGTTATGTTTTCCTGTTTTCCCATAGTTCTTACTGTAATTACCAGCGTTATCTCTCAGTGACGCTTGGAAGTCACAACCTAAATATTGTAGAAAGAGGAGAAACTCCCTGAAACTGCCCTTCATCAAAGATGTTTAGCTTTTCCATGCAAATGAGAGACAAGTTTACATTAGCGTCAGCAGTAATGGCAGTAATGACAACTATTGGCAACAATCTCGCTTGGCACAGCTCCATCGCCGGGCCGGCCTCCAGTAGGTCAGCCTCCAGATGTGTCAGCGACAGTTTATGACTGTGGTGCAGAACAACTTTCTTTACCTCACTTGCATGCTCAGATGCTGTAGCTTTGGGTGATTAATGTCCAGACTACTTATTCCTAACGAGAGCTGGGTAGCTCGTTAAAGGGAAAAAAAACATATGGGACACTTAAAGAGCTGAAAATTAAGGGTGCGGTGCAATATTGCTAGTAGCTGTGGAGTATTTACGGAAGCAGAAATGGAGTGGCTGTAGGAGGAGGACTGTAGATTGGTCAGAGAAAATCATCACTAGCACCACACAGGACATCCTGCACAAACCTGCCAATTCAAAAGCTATTGTCGATAGCGACTGCGGTTTTTGAACTCAGTTGCCCCAGATTCTCTCAAATTGCAGCCCACAAAACTAAACTATAGACTTTTTTCTTGTTTGTTTATGAAGACCATATAGAGGCTTGTATCTGCTTTGAGCTCTATGTTTTTTATCATAGAGACGTCACAGTATCCTTGTATCATTAAATTACACCTAGCTGTTGAATTGTGTAGTTTGAATAAGCCCATACTGATATATTATAGGACATGGTAACTGAACAATGGCTTCAGCAGCACGTTTCAGTTGATAGTCAGCAGTTGGTAGGTGTGTATCTGGCAGGATTGTTCTAGTGTTTATGTTGGTGTAACCTGTTTGACAGAGTAGTTTGTAGACTTTGCCGCAGATGTCAAACCTGTCAGACAGCCGGAGACATTTCCATTCAGAGGAGAAGTCAGCTACTACTCCCAGAATAAATCTGAAATATCCCATTTAACCCAGATATGGCTCTCCCCAAAACCAATTATAGACATGACTAGATGTAAGGGGGGTCCAATACATCCATTACTGTTAAAATGATGGTATGAAAAACGTAATTATGAATGTTTGGCAGGTTTAAATATGTGCTTCTACGTTGATTTGGCAGAAGTTTTTCACATCCAGTTCAAGGTTAAACTACCGTTAAATCTACCGCATGCCCACATGGGTCGGAAATCTGTAAATCTGCAGGCACTGATCCATACTGTGATCAAAATAGCAGGAATATCTTGTTGTAATGTGAGCTGAGGTTTTCTGTTACTGACAGCGCTTGAGAAATATTATTTTGTGGGCATGAAGTTTGCTCCAGCACACCACACACACACATGCCTTGTGTATATTTCAAGTGTTTAGTCTACATCTCTGTTTGTTTTACAGTGTCAGGAAACTTGTGATTATTACTGTTGGAGAAAAATGAGCTCTGTTGAACATTTCTTGTTTTTTATGCTAATCGTGTTCTCATAGATGTACAGTATCAGCTACTTGCTAGAGCTTAGCAAAGGACATAATATCTGTATAATAAATTACAAGAAACAACTGTTTGATAACACCATAAATACATGAATTGCATTGCTCCAAGGCCCTGGTTTGGACAGTGTTTGCTGTGAGACTACATATGCATGAAGCCACAACATGCAGGAGTTTCACTATGATAAGTAAGAAGCATCCAACTGACAAACTGACAGACTGACTGTTAAACTCTGCAGTGTGATAATAGCAGATAAAAACATGCAAATCTTTTCATTTTCAAAAATTGCACTTTGGTGTTTAATATTGCAGTTAAGCAAAACAATGTAATCTGTTAAAAAAAAAACTAGAGTCCACCGTTATGGGATTTTTGAGACTGATGCAGATACTGGAAAATTAATCAATAACCCATATAGTGGTAATTTTTTCTGCTGGAATAAAAATAGACATCTTTATGTGGATTGTGCATAGATTTTTCACCACTTTGCAAATGCGCCCAGAGATTTACTTTCTCAAACATAAAACTTTATTCACTGAGAAAATGAAGAAAAAAAATGAATAAAATAAATAGCTAAATAAACACCATTACTGTTCAGTTTCAGTCAATTGCTGACTATTTAAGAAAATAATTTCTAAATCATGCAAAGCAACATTTTCTGCATCATGGCAGATAATATCAGTCAATCGATAGATCTGTCATGCTCTCGTAAAAACACTTAATAAAGCAATTACAACCTAAAATCAGTGTTTCTCCAACCCTGTTTGACATGATCTGCTAAGTTTGCTCAGCTTGTTCCTATAATAACTAAAGTTCCTGACGTCCAGGAGCTGAGTAAACCTGAATAAAACAGTTTTACATTAAGAATCAATGTTTCTCTGATGCTGTTTGACACGCTGGTACAGCAGCTGCGAGCCGCACAGCTCAGCTTGTGTCTCTGATAATTGTCACAAAGGATTCAACTTCACCCTTCAGAAGCATATATGATCATGTGCTATATTGGCCATAATTCAGGCCAATTGGGTGTAACATGCTAATGAATACATTTTGAGGTTTTGACATGTCTTACTGTGTAATCCCTAAATAATGACTTCTTCTTCCACTGTGCCATGCTTGGCCATTAGTTATATTCATCCTGATATTTGCATTTTTATTGCATGGACACATGGCTGATAAGTTTTCATTGTTGTGACTGGATTTGGCTGCACGCTCTCTGCCTCCACACTCAAACACACGGCTGAAGCCGGTTACTAGAGTGTTACCGACAGGCACTGGCTCGCGCTGCCTTCATGTTTCCCTGTCCTGGGATGACCTCAGCGTCTTGGCCACATGGTTGCCTTTAAAAGGGGGGAAGTACTCCACTCTCTCATAACATTTTTCTCTCTTTGTCTTTTGCTTTCTGTCTCCTTGTTTTTTTCCCACTAGCCTCAGCTTTTCCTCAGGGAATTGTTTAGAAAGAGAAAAAGGCTTCGGGGGTTGATGAGAGAGAATGAGGGGAAGGGTTGTTGAGTCAGTATGGATGCTGTTGACGTCCTCTCTCTTGCTCCCACCGCAGTCTTCCATAGATCATGTGAGAAATAGACATGCTGCAGAAAATTCAGCTGCCACACAGATGCCACTGTTTAAAAGGCATGAAATGATATATTATGGGACAGAATGTAACGATAAAACCTAATAGAGTTACTCTGCAGTGTGATAAAAACATGCAAATCTTTTCATTTAAAAAATGCACTATATCCATTATAGTATTGCAGTTAACAATGCAATATATTTTTCATGCAAATATGGCAAATATTATATTGTTCTTACCCTTACACACTTTGAGCAACAACAGCTAAACGCCACATAGTCTTGTTATATTGGAGAGCAGGCAGACATCTCCATAGCTGGTATCTGCATGATTCATTGTTTTGTCTATAAAATGTCAGAAAAATACTAAAGAATGGCCTCCACGCCAGATTGAAGTCTTCAAATTTATTGTTTAATCCAATCAACAGTCTTAAATCCATACATATGCAGTAAATGTTGATATAATAAACAGCAAAGAAGCGTGTAATAATGTGGGAAGTACAGGGCATTTTTTCTCTCAAATAAAACCCTAAATATTTAAACTTTTAAATAAATTTAAGAAATGATTAATATCAGATTACATTTTTGTGCTAATTAATTAAGGGACTTTATTGTTCAGAAGTGAAAAAATCCCCAAAAGCCCAATAACAGAGTTGTCCTGCTGCTTCAGGGTAAATATCCCAGCAGTGATGGAGTTGTTTTCCTGTGATCCAGATCCAGCCTGTGTGCAGTATCCATTCCACAGCTTGCCACCAATCCATGTGTGTAGGGCTAGAGTAAAAAGCCCACATAGGGGATCCTTTGTTTAGGAGAGTCTAGGCATGGAAGATAATTTACAAGCTGCTAAGGTCCTCACGCCATTGGCTGATGAGGCTCTGTCTGCGTCTGCGAAAGGCATCCTGTATGTGTGTGTGTGTGTCTATATGTCTGTGTGTGCAGAGAGTGTGTGCGTGTGTGCTGGAGCAGCACTTTGCTACAGCGGCTCACAGTCACCCTAGTCATGACACCCAGGAGCTTGCCCTGTGCACGGCTACTGTAGCCAGCGATTTCTTTTGAGGCTGAAGGAAGGCAAAGCAAGATGGCCACCAATACCTTTTAGGAATATGCTGCCTAAACCTGAGGGGCTTCTTCCGAGGACGGTCAAGGTAAAGGCAGCCGGGGCAGTGTTCACCCTGGGGTCTATTGTCTCGCTGCAGATGGGTCAGCTTCAGTGGAGCTTGTCCTGTGTTGTCTCTCTCTCTCTCTCTGCCACCCTGGATTTATCTGATTGGAGCGCTTTATTTTGGAAGCTGGTTTTGTTATTGTTCCAACTGAGGACCTGCTCCAGTGTGTGAGTGTTTGGATTGTCTTTTCCAGGTGTGTTTGAAGGATGTGACAACAAAGTCAGCGATAAAGAGGTCAGTTTCCACAGTAACAGACCCCCATACTCCCTGTCTGTTAAAGCTGTTACACTGTATGAGGAGCCCCTTTGCTTCCCCTTTTCTGTCTTGCAGTGTTTTGGACAGCCATATTTCTGCACCTGCTGTTTCCAGAGAAGTGGAGTGCTTGTAAGCCGTGGGTCGTAACTTGTAATTTGGCAGGCTGTGCCAGTTTGGCTGCCGTAGTAATGGTATTATTATTGTGTGGTTTGTAGGAAAGGTCCTATGTTGTCTTAATCTGTATAATTTTACAGTTAAGCTCTAATTCATACTAGTGTAGTGGGAGCCAGTTCATTTGAGGTTATTAGGTTTATTGGCGTCTATACAGCCCGGTTTTGATGCTGTTTTCTATTTAATCGAGCGTGTCCTGACTACGTGACACCGAGCTCAGCGCAGGCAGGAAACGCTCACTCAATGAATGAAGGAAATTCTCACGTGTAGAAAAAGACAAACATAAACCACTACTTACACTCTCAGCCAGGAAGGAAGCATGCTTTTTCTGTGTTGCATTTCTAAGAGCGGTGTGAGGTACACGGTTTCTGCACAGCCACAAAGTGACTAAGAGCTGAAAGTTCATTTATTTCATTTATCAGAGTAGAGATGTTTATGTGTCTATGAGAGTGTGTTTGTATGGCTGTGTTAATGAGTGTAGAATAGGTACACAATACTTATTCCTTCCTTGGAGACCCAGAGAGAGAGGGTTGTTAGGATTCAAGCGACGGTTACACTTCTGTTGCCAGGGTAGGTCTCTGAACGTTTGTTTGTGTGTGAAGCATTTGCCCTTAGCTACTCTAACGTATGTTTTGTTGATTCACAATGCTGCTGGCCACGTGTTTGTCTAACAGAAAAAAAAAAGTTTGCATTTAAAACAGTACAGCACTGTGTGAGTGACTTAGACACCTTGAGGCAGCCACAACAAGCACAGCACAAAGACACAGCGCTAACACATCACAGACCCAGCTCCCTCCGGAGATCCAGCGGCTAAATAAGAGCACATGACTCCGCATTTACATCCTGCATTAGGCTCTTTGTTATCACAAGGCTAAATGTGACATAATTAAAAACAGGGGCTGTTCTTTGATGTCAGCCTCGGATCATAAACACTTGGATGAACAAATGGATGCACACGCATGCACACGTGTGTGTCTGGTGCAGTGCTGGAAGCCGGCCAGAGATGCTTTGTCATTGAAAGCAGTTTATTGTGACAGACACACTGCCTTTCCACCCCCTCTCTCCCTGCTCCCCATCTTTTCCACTCTTCCTCTCACTCGCTCATTTGAACGTCTCGGTGGCTCATTTCCACACGCTGAGTGGAGCGGGTATCCCACCCTGTTGCACTGGCACCCACAGTATTGCCTCAGCCTGAGCTCCAGCTATCTGTTGCATCAGCAGCGTGTTTCTAGTAGTACTGAAAAGTAACAGAGAGTGCAGTGGACGGAGGAGAAAGCGCTATGGATCAGAAAGGGATCAGGAATACCACATGAGTGGAAAGACTTATCAGCTCCACTGTACTAATCAGGTCTGATCTCTACATTTTATTAACCATGAAAGGCTCTATGATCACTGCAAGTCATTGTGAAACCACAGTTCAAACTAAAATGAAATCCTCCTCACACCTCTTTACCCTTGTCTTAATAAACAGATTCTGGCATTGTGCCTTGCATTCCTGCAGATAACTGGCCGAGAACATACACAAAGTGGTACCATGTTGAAATATTTCCAGCCCTGCTACAGTAGAGTCAGATATGAGAAGCATTTTCAGCTATCTCAGCCATCAGTGGTTAACATCAGGTCAACCAGGGCAATCCCCACAAATGAAGGACTTCTATCTGATGTATCATGTTTTATAGATTTTCATAAATGAGACTGGGAAAAAAACATTGTAGAAGATGTAAACAAAGATTGTTTTCCGGTGACACTGGCCTAAGTATATGAGGAGTTTTGTGGAAGTGGATAAAGTTTAACAGGTTAATTGCAGGAGTTACTGAAGCAGGAGATGACCAAAGTGAGTAAAGGGCTCGAAGAAGAGAGGCAATGCAGAGTGGCCCTCACAACTAGAATTTACTAGTGGAGTCACTGCAGTATCATCCTGAATGAAAGTATCACAGAGACTGGAAGGAAAGCCAGGGTCGACATAGGCAGGTGTGCTGGTAGGTTATGTCCAGGTTAATGGCAGGACAGTAAAAAGACTAACACACAAGCTGGGGACATGGAAGATGTAAGAAACAGGGAACTCAAGGACAAGATGTGAGCAATGCTAAGGCCATGACACAACTGTCCTAACAGCTTGAACAGCTCTTTTGCTCTCTTTACTCTCTTTCGTTGACCACAAAATCTCGCTTTTGCCACTTTTGCTCACAATCAAAAACTTAAGGGTTTCTGGCACAAAAGGAAAAAAAGTCTCAAGAGTTCAAAACCATGTCATGGTCCAGGTCATGTCATAACCCTGATGAAGGCCAAACCTTATTGGTCTTACAATAAAATTCTTCTTCATACTACAAGAGTTGCTGGAGTTCTGACCTGATCAAACACTAAATGCAACCAAATAAAAAAGCTGTAAAAACTAAATATATTGTGTACCAATCTACATGCTTAATAAAGGGTCTTGAGGAAGTAGTTTTAACTCTTCTTGTAAATGACTTCTTTCAGATCTGATAAATACAACTCACAGATGGCTCAGTATTAATCCTCTTAGACCTCAGCGCTGCCTTTGACACCTTTTTATTTCCCGTCTTTAATTGAAAGCATCTAGCTCAGGAAGTCAGGATGACCGTATTTCTCAGTGCCTTCATTCTCATGAAAGACGGTTTATGCTCTTGCTCAGCAGCCATCACATGTGGGAATATCACAAGGCTCAATTCTGTTTCCACTGAACGCGCTTGAAAGCCAAACACACTGTTACCATTTTATCCAGGATATCTCAGACCCTTTCAACTGGACCAACCCCAGCCCCATGTCTGATGGAAATAGAGAGATCAAAGTTGAATAGAGCACATGCAACTGATAAAGTGTTTTCTGTTTGGTCTGTGGGTTCATAAGTCTGGTTCATATTGAAATGCTGCTCGCTTGTGATCCGTCAGCTTGGAGTGCATGTCTCCTGCTGTAAATGCATTAAAACAGAGGCAGTGATGGAGTGTAATGGGGGTTTATGCCAGGTAAACAGTGATAAAGGACAGATCTCCAGCTACCCTGCAGTTGTGCTAGTTCATTAGAGGGAAAACGGGATGCCTCACACACACACACACACACACACACACACATACACACAGCTCACAGTAATGCACACATATCCTCCAGCTCCTGCAAACGAGTTTAAGATCCTTTTGTCAGCTGAGTCTTGGCACATGATGCTGAGTTTTTTTTTCGTCACGCTGCAACATTTTTAGTCATTTCAGTCTTCCACTGTTGAAGGCTTTGGTTGTGAATGTGATGCGGGAAAAAATCCCCCAAAATAACGATAGCTTTACTCATGTGCTCACTCAAGACTATGAAAAGTAGAGAAGTACGGAAAGTAGCTGCTTTTCTCCCCAAATCAATCGATTCCATTCCTGATTATGGTTATTGTTGTCTGCACTTAAAGACGGTCTGTGACCATGTGTTTCCAACATGGTTTTTGGAGGCAATCAGTATGTCAATACTGTGGACCTTTGGATGGTTGAAGCTTTGCTGGCAGTCAGAATCCGTCTTAACCGAAGGGTCAAGCTCCAGTATGTCTGGATAAGACCCCGAGTGGGTTAATCACTCACCGAACAATGCACAGGGGTTAACACGGCAGGGCTGCTGTGTTAATAATCACATGTGCTTGCACACACATGCGTGCATCTTCCAACAAACACAACACGTTGGACACATGCCCTCAGTGACCCACCAGTAAAGTGACGATTCATGAACTGTGCATGACTCAAAATATTTACTCGTCGGCTTTTCAGCTACCTGTGGGTCCGTAACTCTCAACACTCCACAGCTCATGCAGGAATGTTGTCCTGATTGAACCCTCGAATGTGAACTCTCACAGTTTAATTTTTTATTAGCTCTGTTTAGAGATTGGTTTCGGCAAGATTTATAGAAAGAAGATTCTTTGTTTTTTTTACGTGCCATAATATTTTCCACAGCCTCAGTAGTGGCTGCAGCAGATGCTCATGCCATGCTGGGAGGCAATCTGTTGTGCTGTGTGCCGTGACTGTTTAGAACAAGCTGAATCACTGTTTACTGCCAGAGCTTGTTGAGTCACCTCTCTCCTCTTGTTTCTCTCTCTCTCTCCCTCTTTCTGTGTCTCAGGTGGTTCCAGAAAGTGGGTCGGTAAATGGCAAAGGCAAGGCACAGATGGATGACACCCACACGGCAGCAGAGGAGGATGAGGGGGAGGAAGGCCACATACCTCATACGCAAGCTCCCCCCATCACCCACTCGCTCACCCACAACGCGGCCTCGGACCGAGGCGCACTACCGGCACTTGTTAAAAGAGAGCCCGGGCTGGAGCTGACCGGCATTGCACTTCACCAACACGTATGCTCTTCTGTGACTTTTCAGAATGGTTCTGCTGAGAACCTGACAAAACCTAACGGTGCTAATATGACCACTGGGTCACACACTGATCTCAAGTCTGCATGTAAGAGGACTTCGATTGCATCAGAGCCTCAAAGGACTATAATAGCTGCAATCCCTAAAGACCACCCTGAGAACGGACCTCCAGACGACATGGCAGTCCCACTAAAGAAGATCAAACTGGAGGAGCCATGGATGTGGCTCACTGAACAGGCCACCACACAGCTGAGTGATGAAGATGAGGTCTGCGAGGACCCGCTGTCCACGCTGGCGGCCGTGGTGTGTCTTTCTGTCACGGAGAGGAAAGGACTGGAGGAGAAACTTTTCAGCTCACGTTCCTCCATTCTTTGCTCCATCAAAACAGAGCCGCCAGATTTGCACTTCGTCAAAAAAGAGCCAGAGGACCTAAAGAGCGACTTGTGTCATAAAAGCACTCCTGTTAGCCTGCAAAGAACTCCCCAGCCTATCAAACGTGAACCTTCTCCAAGTGTCTTGCAACCGAGCGTGCAGTCTTTGGCAGAGAGAAGAAATCTTAGTTTTGATCAGGCTATTGCTATTGAGGCCTTGACTCAACTGGCAGCTATACCTCAAAGCACCCCAGGGTCCATTAAAGCTGAAAGTACGTGTGAACATCCCATTTCTACCGCTGCCTCGTTTTCAACCTCCAATACAAATACAAACCTGCAAGAAGCCAAACCCACAGCAGCGATCCGCTACAACAAAGTCTCCGTCATCAGCTCACCACTGCACCAGACGTCAGTCATACGCCCTCCTGTGGCCAGACAAGGGAATGTCATCCAGTGCTCCCAGGGGTCGAGCTTCAACACAAAGCTGTCTCAGCAGAACAGCTCAGACAGTGATAAAGCACCCTGCAGGAGGACAGAGCCGGGCTTTGGTTCTCATGTCATCAAGTCGGAATGCAGCTATAAAGATCCCAGTGACATGAAGTTCAGTAAAGATCACGAGCGGCTGTTTGGGGAGGACAGAGACAGGGTTGTGGGTAAAGTGAGGAGAAACAGAGAGGAAGAGGAGGTGGCAGCGCAGCTGGCAGACCTGGCCTCCATCATCCAGTCCCGACACAACCAGCAGTCAGAGAACAACCCTCCAAAAGGAACCCCTGTATCGGCCATCAAATACAACTACAACTCCCAGCTACCCCCCAGTCAGAAAAAGCCCCTCGTTAAAAAAACGAAAGCTACACCTTCCAAGCCCAGGAAGAAGAAAAGTGACGGACCTAATGAGGGAATCAACTGCAGGACCCCGCTCTCAAAACGCACAGCAAACGGAGACACGGCTCACAGGGGCAGAGGCCAGAAGAGTCAGCTTCAGGGGAAATCAGGTCTTCTGCACAAAAGGAACCTGTTTCTGCCTCAGGCTCAAATTGACCTGAAGAGATACTTGGTCGAGGCTCAAGAGGAAAGGAGGCAACTTATCCATCACAGTAATGTACATGGTGCAGCCCTGTTGGGGCCACAGACTCAGAACTACAGCGCTCACGCAAGAATCAACCACAGTCATGGTCAAGAAAACCACCCATGGTCCCTTTCTAATGGTCCAATCCACCAACACAACTCATGCAATGGTCATGCTGTACAGGAGTGTGAGAGGCATTTGTTATCTCAGGTAGCGCAGCCCGGAGGTGGGCTGCAGCACGGTGCTGATCCTAACGCTTGCCCAGCCAATACTGCGTTCCACAGCCACACCACTGGTCACCACGGCCTGCCTAACGGCTTCTCGGGGGGGCGTCAGTCCCCTCCGCCGAGCCAGCAGGGCTACTACAAGCTGGAGAGGGCAGGGCCCGTCACTGTCCTGTCCACAGCTACTGATGGGTATCTGGGCCACTCTGCAGAGTCCACTCCATCCAAGAACAGCGTCAACAGCTTCCTGGAGTCTCCTATGAGTTTTCTGGATACCCCGACAAAGAACCTGCTCAATACACCTTCCAAAAAACTGGCTGATCTTCCCTCCTGTCAGTGTGTGGGTGAGTTGGTGCTACCTCAAATTTTACAGAGGGAAAGTGTGTAGTGTCTGCATTGGTATCACATTGGATATATTCCACTTTGTGACTAAATATACCCTGAAGGTTTGTTTTTGAGTAACACAGCAGTCCTCAAACGATTCTCTCTCTCTGATGCAAACACACACTCACAGGCACACACACATATACACACACAAGCTGTGTCCTCATTCAAAAGCCAATTCAAGCAAAAGGAGGCCGCATTTCTCTGCCATATTTGGCCGAGGCTTTGGGATGCTTTGTGGAGCTTTGTTGACCTGTTATGATATATTTGGTCTTGAAATGAAGCCATTCAAAGTGGTGGTCCTGAAACCAAACCCAGCAGCATTTACTTTGTATATGACATTCATTTTACTCCTTCAACAAGGACACCACTGGCCATGTTCACTAACATTCCACTATCATTTTCTGAATTTGAAATTATTTCAGGAATTTGTTAAAGGTCATTTAAACAGCCTTTTCTGTTTGGATTTTTCTGAATGTAGTGATTTTATTTACATATATATGCTGATGTCAGTCAGGTTTTAGGAGCATTATTTGGACATAGAGCACATTTGGAAGATGTGTTCCAATTGTTTTTTAAACCGCAGTTTGTGACACATGTCCTCTTGCCTGTTTATGGTCAGCTCTGTTTGTTGTACACAAACCAACAAGCCAACAGTGTGCAAGGCTGGAGAAGATATTTATGCCAAAAAATAACAGCCTAAATGGCTGAAAGAACTTAAAAGGGAGGGTGTGTTGGCAAACAAATCCACCACTGATGACAGATCCTATTTTGACGTAAATTAGCAAATGGCATAGGTGGCAACATGTTAGGTTAATTTGAGTGTGAATTATTTTTATTATTCATTCATTCAAGCCATATTAATGCGAGTATTATCATTTTTAAGAATGAAGCCAGAAATATTTTGTGCTTGTAAACATAGTCAGTGTTTTTCTCAAAAACATACCAGCATCACATCAGTTTTCGAAGGTCAGCTCTACTCTGTAAAGTTGCTTTGACATCCAGTAAATCTTGTTTTTGTTGCTTTTTTCCCCACAGACCAGATCATTGAAAAAGAGGAAGGCCCTTACTATACTCACCTCGGGGCAGGACCGAGTGTTGCTGCAGTGCGGGAACTGATGGAGAACAGGTAGAGTGACTGCTATCGCCCTGTTTGCACTGCGTGTATGTGGGTGTGTTTTCTACCAAACATGCTGATAGCCTACAACTCAACCACGGGCTCGGTGGAATGGGGTGGGGTCACAGTCAAAGAGTCTGTCATTAAAAGGAAGCATTGCTGAGCTTGCTATACTCGTGTACCCTCTGTCTCACACACACACACACAACATGTTGAAACAGGAAACCAATAGAGCAGAAAAAAAGGGGCCCTTAGACCAAGATAACAGCCTGTTCAAACATCTGGAGGTCCATCGAGGTCCATCTGACGTGCAAACTTAACTGAAAAAATGTTATCGTGCTGTTCAATAAGTGATGGATTTTTAATTAAAGAGAGGAGTATTTATTTTGCACTAAACAGTCATTTTGTTGATTGTATATATGTATTGTCAGTACATGAGTATCAATGTAATGTTGTAATATGTGTTGTGAATTACATTCAGCTTCTCTCATGTGTGTTCCAGATACGGTGCCAAAGGGAATGCAGTACGGGTGGAAGTTGTTATTTACACTGGGAAAGAAGGAAAGAGCTCCCAGGGGTGTCCAATAGCTAAATGGGTATGTGGCCAGTGTTTATTCATGGTAGTGTCCTAAATGTCCTAAATATGCCTTCTGTATTTTGAAGTGTTCTCATATCCCACTGTAGTATATTTAGAGGCAAAGATGGAAGTCGCTCCCAGATTCTTACCCTCACCACAACCGCAGTAAACCCTCACCTGCCCCAAAAATGTAGCCATAAACTAAATATAACCATTTCTATCTTAGAGGCTGACACCTAAACATGACCAGCTATTCGCTTTAACCCTGGTTTTGCAGGTTAAGCACAGTGTTTTGAACCCATTACCCCTCTTAGGATACATCCTTTCATGATGTTTTGGTGTTTTTTTTGTTTAGTTGTCTCTATCTACTTAGGAGGTATTTTAAGCAACTGGATATCATAGTCAAATTATTTTCTAAAAATTCTAATACACGATTGCCCATAAAGTTGGAATAAAATATGTGAATGAAATGAGGTGTAATTGCAAGTAAGACGGCAAAGTCAAGTGACAGTTCCCCTCCAAATCAGAAATGTGCATTTCTTTTCTCTCACTCACTCAAAACCATGTATTTTTGGTTTGGGGTGAACTGTCCCTTTAAGAGCTCATGATCTTTTCATGTATTTCTGTGAGATTAGGTTGGACATCATCCAATGTAATTGATTGGCCTCATGTTTATTGTGTTATAAAGCAGAAAAAAATGAAATAAAAATGCTTGTTGTGCTGTGTTACAGTGCTGTCTTTAATCTGCCTTTTCTCTGGGGGACAATCATCTGACAGGTGGTCCGGCGTGGCAGTGAACAGGAGAAGCTGCTGTGTTTGGTCCGCCGGAGGCCGGGGCACTACTGTGACACTGCCGTGTTGGTGATCCTCATCCTGGCGTGGGAGGGAATCCCTCGATCGGTTGCAGACAACCTCTACCAGGAGCTCACGCAGACCCTCTTTAAATACGGCTCCCCCACCAGCCGACGCTGCGCTCTCAACGAAGAGTGAGTGCCTCCTCCTTTGTTTTACATCGACACTATCTCGTCCTTCGTTTCTTTACGTCCTCCCACCTCTCCATCTCCACAGTCGTACGTGTGCATGCCAGGGTTTGGACCCAGACACCTGCGGAGCTTCCTTTTCCTTTGGCTGCTCCTGGAGCATGTACTTCAATGGCTGTAAGTTTGCCCGCAGCAAAGTGCCCCGCAAGTTTCGCCTTCTTGGAGACTACCCGGAGGAGGTGAGGGAGTCGCATTCTTAAATCAATCCTAGAGGAAATCATCTATTACAATCTCTCCTTTTGTTTTCCTGTTGTTTTCATGATGTGAGAGGATATTTTGCTCATGTGCTAGTCGTTTCAGAAGTTCTGTTCCTTCCTGCATTTAATCTGCAATAAAAGAAACTGAGTTGATAAACTTTTGCCAAACATTTGCCTCCTAGTGGCTTATGATTGCTATGACAATTCACCCTTAAACGTTTAAATCTTTCTTTTACTTTTAGGAGGAGAGGATAGAGAACAACCTTCAGAGTCTCGCCACTGACCTCGCACCACTCTACAAACAACTGGCTCCTGAGGCCTTTCAAAACCAGGTACATCAAACAGCTGCCACACTGACCTCTGATGGTCCTTTTACAGTCTTCACCAAAAACCAAACTCTTCTCATGTCCTGTCCTTGGACCTCTCACAGGTGGAAAATGAGGCTTTAGGGGCCAACTGTCGGCTGGGTGGAAGAGAGGGACGTCCTTTCTCTGGGGTCACAGCCTGTGTGGATTTCTGTGCTCACGCTCACAAAGACACTCACAACATGAATAACGGCAGCACGGTGGTAAGCAAGAGTCAAACATGTGTCTCTTAAGGTATTGATTGGATGCGGCCCACTGTTTGATCAGCGTGATTAAGAAACTTTCCTTTTGTCGATGTCCTATTTCAGGTTTGCACTTTAACCAAGGAAGATAACCGTGCAGTGCGTAACATACCAGAAGATGAGCAGCTCCATGTCCTGCCACTTTACAAGATCTCTGACAGGGATGAGTTTGGTCAGGTTGAGGGCCAGTGGGCCAAGATCCGCAGCGGTGCTTTGCAGGTTCTGTCTGCATTTCCCAGAGAGGTGAGTTGACAGATAGAAGCTTTTACTGTTAATGTTTATCGTGTTTTTCTTTTCTGTCTTACTGCCACATCAGTGGTTTAAATCCTTTGTTGTAGAAATGTTTTAAACAATCACTTTTGTCATATTTACCAGGTGCGTCTGCTGGCTGAGCCTGTGAAATCAGCGCGTAAGATTCGTCAAGAAGCTCGTCTGAAGGCTCAGGCAGAGAAACTAGAGAAGAAGCTCGGTCTGACCCCTCTCACTCCTGGGAAAGTGAAAAGCGAAACCCCCAACAAAGGTAGTAAACTCATGTCTCTGCACAAATCTGCATAAAACCACTTAGGCTACACTATCCCTCAAATTTCATCTATTGACAACTCCTCTCCTTTCTCACTGTCACAGTAATATTTTATTACTTCATCTACAAATAGTTTCACAGCAAGATTTCTTGCAGTCATTTTGTCAGGTACTTCTCTGTTCTGGCTCGGTTATTTCACTTTGGATTCCGTTCTTACACTTTACATGTTTCTCTTGGGAGAACGACATTTTTATCATCTGTCTAGTTTGACTTTATTTCTCTATTTTGTTCAATAAAAACATGAAAGATTGTAATTGTTTGTGTTGTTTTAGGTTAAGCTCATTGTGTCCGTCTATATGTGGGACTTAGATGCAGATCAGATCACATTTTAAAACAAATGAGTGCAGAAAATTCTGTAATATCAAAGGGTTCAACTCTGAAAGGAATGCTGTAAAGTTTGTAGTAAGTGTAACCATGTTTGTTAAAGTGCGCACATGCTGTATTCTGTTTAAGAAATCCATGTTTTTTTATGTCCAACCCAGAGCCACAAGGCTTCTACGACTCATACAGACTACCACCCAGACCTGCCAGCGTTGGCAGGTTCCCACCAGAGAGGACTCCACCCGGCACTTACAACCAGAGCACCAGCAGCTACCCCACTCTGGGTGCAGGGGTCACCCCACAGAAGGAGGTCATCTCCCCCAACCACCACGGCCTGCCTGGCCACCAGTTTGGCCAGAATGGCTCAGCTCTTAATTTTAAGACAGTAAATGATGCTGTGAATGGTTATTCTCCAGCGTCTGGTGACCAGAGTGTTCGTATACCTCCACATAATGCTCTTAGTGACTACCCGTGTACTTTTAAAACTGAGCCCAACGAGGTGCACTGCTCTCCTCTGCGCAGACCCTCCCCCAGTGGGAGTGCTCCTCCTCCCTCCTCCTTCTCCCCCAGACCTACCTCTGAGGGCCTCTTCAGCAGGCTCAACGGACTCCACAGGGCTGCAGAAGACGTTGCGGCAGAGGTCAGGGGTCATGGCCTCTCTCCGCTCTCATCTCTCCCCCTTCCCCCACAAGCTCCCCCGCTTGAACCCGACGAACTGAAGCAGGAAGAGGTGTGGTCAGACAGCGAGCACAACTTCCTGGACCACGACATCGGTGGAGTCGCCGTGGCACCGTCACACGGCTCCATCCTGATAGAGTGTGCACGCCGGGAGCTCCACGCCACCACCCCAATCCTCAAGCCCAACCGCAGCCACCCCACCCGCATCTCCCTGGTCTTCTACCAGCACAAGTCTCTGAATGAACCAGGCCACGGGATGGCTATGTGGGACGCCAAAATGGCCAAGCGGGAACGGGACCGGGAGGAGGAGGCTGAGAGATTAAGGATGGAGGAGATGAACGGCAAAGGAGCTGGAGGTGCGGAGCAAGGGGAGGAGACAGGGGAGGAGGCAGAGGGGACGAGGAGGGTCATGAATGTCCCCACACGTCAGGCGTGGACTCTACCGAGGGATGGTGTCGTCACCGTGTCCCCTTATGCTCTTACCCAAGTGACGGGCCCTTACAATCGCTGGACTTAGTCGACATGTTTTACACACACACACACACAGAAAACTCCTACACCCTGTGCTTCTGCCTTACCTCAATCAACTTCAAACTGCTACTCTCATTTTTACGTCGTTTTCATTGTGCTTTTCTAGTATCTGTTTGTCGACTTTGCCCTTCTTCGTCTCTGCCTTCAAAGCGATGAGGAAGACCAAAGTCTGTCGGCTTTTTAACTGTGAGTTTCTGTGTTTTTATTGTTAAGAGATGGTGCTTTGAAGCATTTTAAAGACGTTTTTAAACTGGTTTTATATACATGATTAAGAACAAAAAAAAGATGTGATTATTTATTCTGATCATAACGATTTCTATTTAATTCCTGGTGTAAGCCTGTTTACTGCAAGATTTCTATGATAACCTGCATTATGTGTTGAAGCTCAGAATTTGTGTTGTACAGTAGGACTATGCTCTTTATTTCAGCCAATAGATCGCTTTACATAAGATGAATCTCATTGGCTTTTTTACATTGGTGCCATTCTCACTGTAACCTCTGTTAAAACTCTTTACATCACATAATGTAGACTAATATTGTGCATATATTTACTACAGATTGTCACATGTAGCATCGTGCTTTTCCTTCCGCTGCCTTTGACTTCTGTTGGCGGTTGATGAAAGAAATGTACTTCTTCGGTTTTGTTTATTTTCTCTATGTCTGGATGGTTTGTCTTTTATTCACAGATATGTATGGCATATTAAGAAGCACTTTTTTTATTTTCCTAAACTTAACTTGAAAAAGGTCCCAATCCATAGGCCTAAATATGTATGTACAGATAGAGATATATATGACAGTTTAGCATGAACCCGGTTTTATTTTGAAAGTAGTTCTGCATTTATTTGAATTTAATCTATTTGATTAAAAGATGGCATACATATCTAATGTAGTCAAAACTTTGCATAACGAGGATTAGTGAAATGCTGCAGCAATTAAGTGCTTATCATTATTGGCTCTTAACTTGTGTTCAACGTCTGGAAAAGGAATTCTAAAAAAATTCTCATAGGACACAAATGTGATAATAGGATTTGAAAAACTTACTGTATTATTATGGTGCTAATACGACCTTAGTTTTTTACAGAAATCACAAAGTGTCAGACAGAATATTACCAGTTTTTATGAATAATCCAACCTATTTCTTCCTTCTCTTCCTCTCTGCTTTTGTTGGAAAACCACTTAAACATCAGATCCCGCTCAGACATTTGCCTAAGACGATTCCGGGTGCTCGACCCTTGTGAAGACTTTGTTTACAGTTTTGTTTTTACAGGGTCTGAATAAGGGGGTTGGTGTCAACTCTTGGTGAATCAGGATCTTTATTTTTATTACCCATGAAAGAGAAGCTCTTCATTTTAATCAATTAAATTTCAGCACAACTGAAAAATACCTTTTACTGATATTCACACTAACACTGGTGGTATAATGTTTCCTGGGAGAAACATTTTGGTCTTTCACACACTTCCTTTTGGTGCTAATAGGACAAGATGTCAAGATACATGCATTGACTTGACCTGGTTATATACTGTACAGTGATGGCATGGTGCTTTTTCTGAAACCCAGCACACACTGATGTGATAGATGCTTCAACACAAAGGTGGTTTTATAAGTTATCCGGATGATAACTGGCTGATAGACTGAGATGCATTATTGTCTTCACCATTTATCATGATGTTTTTCACGTAAAAAGCAACTTATTGTTCAGATCTAGAGCTCAAATGTCTTCCACCTTAAAGCAAACTCTCAAAAATCACAACACACACACAAAAAGAGATGAATGTAAACCATTTTAAATCACTTGATTTAACATTTTTAAACATGACAAAGTTACATTTGTAAATGTTTCTTTTTAATTTACTGTGGGGGACACTGTCGGTCCACGTGAAAGTCTTTGTATCAACGAGGAACTAACAACCAGCACCAGCATTAAAAAATATGAAAAAAAAACTTTTATTATTAGTAGAAAATGTGTAAATATGTATGTGAACCATATTGTTTTTACTGTACTGTTAATGGTGTTTAGACAAAGGATGATCTTGGTTATTTTGAAACTGAATTACTGTATGTTGCTCAAAGTATATCCAGTTTAGACTTGAGAAGAGACTAAATTTAGCATTCCTTATATGGATGGCTGATCTCTTTTTGGGATTGTGAAATAAAGTCATATTTATATTTTGGACCTGATCATGACTTCCTCTGTCCTGATTTGCTGTGTGTGTGTGTGTGTGT
>CAFUXE010000620.1:670896-688250 GCA_903364295.1 Serranus cabrilla
ATATATATATATATATATATATATATAGTTTTAGGTATTCTTTCTCTGACGCCTTGCACATGAAGCTGACTAATTTGTTCTGTTTTTTATTTTTAAACAAAAAAAGTTTTTTCTCTCTAAATTTCCCACACTAGCATACTGTATGACTCACTGCTGTTGAATATTTCAGTTCAGTGATTTCGACTTTGTCCTCTTGATGTCTGCGGATGAATCACTTCTTGTTTTGGTGGAGTTTGTATCCAGAACTGGTAATATGATGCTTTTTTCTCCCAAATGTTTGCTGCTGACTCAAGTGAGATGACTAATTTCTTCAACAAACACAAACTCTCTGTTCAAGAGTCAAATTTTTAAGAAAATCTGAATCATTAATATATCCATTAGTGAACAACTAAAGGTGTAGCAATATACATTTAACTATGACTTGATGTCATAGTTAAATTAGTTACTTTCCACCACTGAGTAACAGCAAAAAAATAAATAATAGTTTAATGACAACATTGTCAAAGAAGAGAGATGAGTCTGTAAAATGTATGCATGAAGGAGTTTCCTGTCAGTTGTGGAGGGATGAAATCTAATTTAATGGGTCATTATAAAATGTGGTGAATTGTGAATTTGTGAAGGAGGGAGAGACAGTTCTGGGCTGTGTGGAGATACTGAAACTGGATTTAGTCACACTTGTGATGACGACGTGAACACAATCTGTGAAGAATTTAAGGAGTGAGTTATGTGACCTTTCTCTCAACCGTCAATTCCTTGAAACGGTTGGTGATGTATGGACATTTGAGAAACACAAAAGTAATAGTGTGGATACAGAAAATGATAGGAATCACATGTAGATCATCAATCACATGAACTCTCGCTTGAGGATATATTACACTAGGATGGGACTGTCAGTCACTGAAAACAGCTCAAGCATTCATCTGACACAAATAAGTCATTATATTCCTGTAGTTTAACTTTTTTGTTACTTTTCTGAGTGGATCCATTCTGCATAATGAGTACTTTTACTTTTGATACTTTAAGTATCTTTTGATGCTGGTACTTTTGTACTTTTACTTCAGTAAGTTTTGAATGCAGGACTTTTACTTGTAGAGTATTTTCACAGTGTGGTATTAAAAAACTTGGAAATCACTACAGCCATACAAAACCAATGTCCCCATCGAAAAAGCGGTCCCTTCATACTCTGTAATTGCTTTAGAAGCTTGAACACAGCTCTCATTTCAGCCCTGGATCAATACTACATATACTGCAGCTTGTCTCTGGAGTTATCTGTCAAATGCCTGATAATGAAATACTTGGAAAGGACACCTCACCTCACTTCACCTTACCTCACCTCACCTCACCTCACCTCAGCTCAACTCAACTCAACTCAACTCACCTCACCATAGCTCACCTTACCTCAATATGTCTGCACTAGATTAAGTGTGTCATGGGAATAAACAGGGACGCTGCATTACAATTGTGCATGATAAAAGAAAAAAATAGAGTGTGTATGCTGTACAGAGTGTCAAGCCCCTTGAGGCAAAATTGTGAATTGAGAAATTGGGCTATATCAATAAGATTAACTTGACTTGACTTGTCTAATTCTGCCAAAGCTTCCAAAGAGTGTAAGCCATCAGAGCCAAACATGTTGAGGGTGTAGTTGTCCAAATAAAGCCTGGCAGCAGCTGTGGGTCGGTGTGTTTAAATTATTTCAACTGAACAGTTCACAAAAATGAAACAGAAGAAGCATGATCAGATCAGTTGTAAATGTAACTATATATAGTATATATAGTTTTGTAAGCTCCATACACCCTGCCGCTCAGGCGAGTTGTAGAGTGACCAGGTTTAGAGCCCTTTATACAAAAGGTGGAGTCCTGCATTGAAATCTCTACTGAAATAAAGCGTTTTCCAGCAAAATGTCAATAAAATAAAAGTAAAAGCGCTCATTATGTACAATGCCCAAATGCCCCATCCTTGTTTAATTTTGCTGAGTATAAAACATTACAACGAAGGCTACATTTCGTCCTGTTTGTTTTTCTTTATACGTTCATTCCAGAAACATATTGATTTTGATTCGTGTCCTTTCGCCAGTCAGCTGGACGTCGGCGGCTTCCGTAGGCGTGTGAGTGGCTGGAGTGTGACGCAGAAGCGCTGAACGGGCAGAACATTTCTACTGTCAAGATGGCGACATCCGAGCCGGTAAGAGAGACAAGAAGATAACTGAATAAATCGACTAATGTGCCTTAAAATAACAGCTACACTTTTACTATACCTGGTGACTTTGTTGTACAATTTCGCTTCCTTAAAACGGCAACTATAATTTTGAGGAAACGGTTGTTTTTCGGCTAGCAGATGTGTCAGTTGGCGTGGATCACAGTTAGCAGTTAGCACAGCAATGTGATGGATCAGGCAGTGCCTGACTTTGTTGGCAGGGAGGGACTCACTGACTGGACGTCGTTCATTCAAACTACAATCAGTGACTTGTTTTAATATACTTCGACATTACAGTCAATGCCCCGGTAATTACTATCAACCACCAACACCTTTAAATGTTCATACTGCGATATTAGTGATTCAATTTTACACAATCTTGACACGTGTGTATCGAGCTTGTAGCTAGCTTAGCACGTCTGCTAAAACTAGTGCTAGCGATGTTAACTTGCCGAACAGCGTTAGCCATTTTTTTGTTCCTTTCTTCATTTAAATGAAATTGTATCTTATTTACAAAATTAAAGGATAGCTTTTTTTCCGAGCTGTTACGCTAATTGTTAAAATATTGACGTCATAGAGCTGCACACTACTGTTAAATAATTGACTTAGTAGTCTGCTTTAAAATTAACACATTTCGACAACGACACAGTTTAATTTGTATAAAGGTATTTTATAGTTTGTGTGATAGTTATTGTCCCCAAAAACAGTAAGTGTAACGTTGATGTGACTTTCTATCTGGTAGATTATTCTGCCAATAGTTTACGTATTTAAAATGGTACAAAATGACAAAAGTCACGCTTAACACCACAAATAATTAATGCTTTTGCAAATGACATCGTATTTATTCAGCTGAAACTGGTACAAAGGTTTTCCACAACAGTCACTTGTAATAATTACTTTTAGACCAGGAGAAGACATTTTTAAGCTGCATTGTTACATAACCAACCACAATGCCTCATCTTACCTCACAGCACAAGATTAGTAAAATATGAATACATCTCTCTTGCCTCACCTTTGCATAAAACAAACTATGCACTAATATGGTGGTGAACGACGGACATATGGGGATGAGGCTGACATAGGTATTTTGAAATAATGTCTGTTGAATTCAGAGAAGGTATATGATGTGTCTTTGTGTGTTTCTTTGCAGAAAGCACCCGAAACTGAAGAACAACAAACTGACAGCCCAGCCGTTGCGAATCCTGAGCAGTATATCAAACACCCCTTGCAAAACAGGTGAGAATAAAACAGCTGCAGTGTCTGACAGGAACTTGCAACCGAAAGGTGCTACACACACACTAAAGTATTCTGATATTATTGTAGATTTAGAGAACACCAATCGTAGTTCAGAATTTGCCATGTTAACAGAATTGTTATATTGAAACTTTGACATTATGAAAATTTTGTGGGCTTATCTTTCTGCATATAACACATGCTCTACTGATGTTTAAAAAGCCCTAATATGGTGTTTGCAAAATGAGGCACACAAGATACACATTAATATATCAGAGTTGCAACATAACAGTACTAACAAGACTGAGGCTAGAAGTAAATTAATAATAAAACACAAGATGTAAGAGAACTTTTCAGCATAAAAAAGGGTCATGTATGCTCTTAAGCAAGGCAATGCCAGTAAAACTGAATTGTTAGTACTGGTTGCAGTCCTCCTTTAGAAAAGATAAAAAGTTCTTTTATATGACAACATAGAAATTACACATATGAGAGGTTGCATACCACCTGTTTTTCACTAAAGAGCACATTACATGTTAGTCATAATGGGGGAGGGGGGCGTTTACTGATTTTGCAATCCTTGAATGTTAACCACTGCAATTTGTACTTCATGTCCTTTGACTCACTCCTTGTCATAGTTGGGCTTGATACTCCCAGAATAGAAAGTAAATGCTATTAATTGCTTTAATAGTTGTCTGACAAATCACTTCACCGTAGTAACTCTGAGGATGTGTTGACTCACTTGTAAAACTGTACTTTCTTATTAAGTTTCTAGTGATGTTTTTTTATTCAGAGCACCATATGAAGCCAAAAAAATGTTTTGTGACATATGGTGCATTTTGTCAGTAAAAAAATAAATGAGTCATAAGAAAACGATTAAAATATTTCAGTTGAATTATATGTAAGTGGAAGCTATCTTTATGTTTAAATCAGGAGTACAGAAAGAAGAATTCTGCTTCCTACTCTGTTAGAGTTGCAATTGTTGTTCACTATTGTCCTTTAGGAAATGTTATCATAGTTCTGTGGTGGTGATGCCCTATTCAGGAGCATTGTACAGTCGGTTTAGGAAATGCTGAATGGTTCACTCCGTAAGTCACTTCTAGGCCTTTCTGCTTGTTCAGCACAGCCTCAGAGGTCAAGGTTGCCCGCATCAGCTGCTCCAGCCATTCTGGCTTTAGGCGCTTGGATTTGATTTAAACATGCTGTGGTTGGGTTATTGATGCTTCCTCTGTAACACCCGTGATGGTGGACGTCTCAGTTAGAGGGCTCGGTGTTATTGCTTCTGTCTTGCCTCGCGGCTATTCTCTAGTATAAGGAAGTCTTGGTTAGCTAAATGAATTAGAATTTTGTGGATTGTGAAATATGATTAACATATATGCACTCAGTTTCCATGTATCACGCACACTGCACTAAAAATGGGGAAGAAAAAATTATAGAAGTACCTGTCAGTATAATGAAATTAAATTCAACAGCTTCATTAATTCCATCCTCCAACATGAACATAAAGTTGAATCAACAGCTCTTTAACAATTTCAAGAAAGACTGAACATTAAAACCTTCATTAAAGTGGATTTTTTTATGTGACTGCATTAGTTTTAGCTAGGCGTACCTATAAACCTGAAAACTGAGTGCATATTGTACGTGTAAGTTGTAGCACGTCTTGTTCCTCTCTCTACTCTACAGGCGGATGACTGAGTTAGTCTGATATATCTAGTTGTTTTTCTAACATAAAGATTATAGAAACAGTTTCGTACCTCAAAACAAAACTTTTCTTCTTGTCAATGGATGAAATGGACTTTTAGAAGGGAATGCCAACATCCTCTGGTTTTAAAGATTGACCTGTAGTTACTCTGTTAAGAGTAAAGGCTGACTGACACAGAATTTTAAAGCAATACGAATGTCAAAATCTTTTGAGATTTTAAAAAACCCAATAACAATATATCTGCTTACAATGTGTTTTTGTCTGTTTGTTTTTTTAATTAGCACCTAACAAACATTCTTGATAGAGTTGCCTTTTTTTTTGTTGTTGGTAAAAATTCAACCAACATCGCCACAGTCTCCTGAGTCACTGTCGACAGCTGCGCCAGCAGCAGGGAGAGGGGGTGCAGCGAGCACCAGGCCCAGGCGAGATGTGCTGTAAAGCTCACAGACAAAGTCGTGAGCCGCCTTCACCCTGAGCCTTTCCAGGCTCCAACTCTGGGTAAAGGTCCCACGAGGGGAACCTCTCATAGTAAGCATCCCTGCCTGACCCAGCAAGTTAAATCCTCTGGGCAGACTGCCTCAACCCCATCAATTGAGAAGTGTAAAAACCTTGTAGCAGGCCTACACAGACAGTAGTGGGCCACAATTAATTATATTTATGTGGTTGAAATCATCACTGAAACTCATACAGTGAATTTTCTGATTGCCAGATAGTCTAATTAAAGAAAAAGGGGAAAAAATGGTCAAGTTGTTGTATTGAACAGCACGATCTGACTCAAATTTTTCAAAAAAGATTTAGATAGAGCCCTTAATTCTTGTTTCTTACTGTCTGACATATATACCGAACAATATCTGAAGCCCAATATCTGTCAATATATTGGCAACATAGCAATAATATAAAATACTGTAATTTTGTAACACGATTATATAAAACACATTGTCCCCATTGCATTCCTCATTCATTACACGTTGACATCAGTAACAGCCTCTTTGTGCCACTTTTGTATATTCGTGTTTAGTCTCTATTTGTGTTGCCTTCATTTCAAAATAAGAGCACACAGTTAGCCAAGATAGCTACACCTGTGTGTGGCAATGTAGTCTGCCACCCACGCCTGAGGAAGCGTTTAATGGTTCTGTCTTTTTTAAGACGTTCTATTGGTCCGCGTCATACGTCTGAGAAAACTGACTGACTAACTTGACCTACTGTCTATCATGTTTGTGTACATAATACAAAATTTTTAAAAAAACGGTGACCTCAGCTGGGTTCATCAGAGGAGTCACGCCTATGTGCTGTCTCGTCTTCACCACGGTTGTGTAATAATGTGTGTCAGAATAGTTGCTCCATGGCAGGCGGAGGTTTCATGCTCTGGGTTGTCTCTGTGTATTAACATCTGTTTAGGACACATGAAGGGTTTGATGGTTGGTTACTGTTGTGTTGTTGTGGGATGGTGGTGGTAGGGGGGGCGCAGGGTTCGGCTGATGTCCTCTCATTGCCCTCAGCCCCATCCATCCTGAGAATAGATGAAAGAATAACAGCGGCCATCACAAACAAAGGCTGCACTTGTAGCGCTGATGATGGCCGGCTTTCTCTGTTCTTCTGCATCGAAATGTATGCTGTGTAACACGCTGTTGCGAAATCGGGTGCATATCTGTGGTATTGGGACTCTTGCTTAAGGCTGTTATCGTTATCATTTTGTTTTCCATATGACCGCAATCACATTAAAATGCCTTTTTTAGACATTTCCTCAGATGACTTGAGACTTTCTGGAACATAAATAAATGACGTTCTTTACAGTGTTTTGTTTTGTGTGTTCTTCTCTCAGATGGGCCCTGTGGTATTTCAAAAACGACAAGAGCAAAAGCTGGACAGAGAACCTGCGTCTCATTTCCAAATTTGACACAGTGGAAGACTTTTGGGCGTAAGTTTTCTCTACTTATCCTGTAATGTAATTATGACTTTGTCACTTATGCTGAGCGTCTCAGAAAAATAGCACGCTTAAAAATAAGTCTTTAACTCCGTGATGCATGTGGAAAGAAGATGATTTAGGAAAAGATTATCCTGTCAAATTTTAAAGCTGATGGAGGCTCTGATCACTGAAATAGTGGTTTACATTAAAATAACATGGTGGCAGTTTGAGTATGCTGAGACTTCAGTGGTGATTTCAGTGGTGGTGTGAAAGGGACTCAATATATAGCCTATTTTAAGTTTATGTTGAATTCTTCACTGTACCATTTATCTAACACTATTGTGTTTTTTACAGATTATACAACCACATACAGCAACCAAGCAAACTTGGCTTTGGCTGTGATTATTGTTTATTTAAGGTAAGGCCTTTTTAAAATATAAAATCTGTTCTATTAAGTTCTGTTATTGGTCTTTGCAGCATGTTAAATGAAACTTATTGGAGCAGCAGAGTTTAACTTCTGGCTCCGTGCTACAATTTCAAGAAGGTGTTGATGAAGTATTTAATAGCTTTTTCACTCTGTGCGTCAGGATGGGATCAAGCCGATGTGGGAGGACGATAGGAACAAGCTGGGGGGTCGATGGCTGATGACTCTCAATAAGCAACAGAGACACAATGATCTTGACCGCTACTGGATGGAGACGGTAAGAGTCCCACTGTCCACACTCAGGGACTCGCAGCATGTTCCCATAAAGTCTGCGGGGGTTTAGAGCTCTCCTACTGTCCAATTGTCAAGAGCAGAATGGCTCTGTTGCATACATGTTGAGCTCTTTTTGCACAATTTCTGTAGTAAATTTATTTTGTAGACTTTGCCCGACAATGTTTTATACTTGTTTTATTCTGTTTGAGCTTTTTCCTATTTACATTCTTCTGGTTCTTTGTGGCTGCTTTTAATTGCATTTACATGCCCGTTTTATAATGTTGTTAGAATGTGATGCTTGTTTTATGCAAAGCATTCGGAATTGTCTTGATGCTGAAATGTGCTTTAGAAATGAACTTGTCTTGCCTAACCACAGCTATTTAATGATGCTGTTTTTCAAAACCGGTTAAATTGGTTATTTGACAATTGACTTTTGTCTGTAAAGCAAGAGCAGTTCAAATCAGACAGTCAGTTCCTTAAATTTGTTGACTGGAGAGAAAGTTAAAAACATAAAATAAATAAACCTAAACCAGCGTTGAGGTAATGTGATATGTTGCAAATAGCTTTTCCATGACTAGTTATACAGTTACCTTACCCACTTACCTTATCATTTAATCAGTGCTTCAGGTTTAGGGGTGTGCGTGCTGGGTTTGGGCCCGTATCGTCTCTAAGGTTGAGACTCATGATAAAAGCAACAGTATGATTCATGACACGTCCCGTTCTGTGTATTTTGCAGCTCTTGTGTTTAGTCGGTGAGTCATTTGATGAGGCAAGCGAAGATGTGTGCGGAGCTGTGGTCAACGTCAGACCCAAAGGTGACAAAATAGCCATCTGGACGAGCAACTGCCAAAACAGGGAAGCCATCATGACGATAGGGTAAGTTCAGAAGTCACCTTGTCGATGGGAGATAAAGTCCAGGTGATGAAAAGTATACTGTGGCTGACCACTAGATGGAGACACCACATTAAGTCCTCACACGGTGCTGTTTGTCTTTCCCGCAGGCAAAATTATAAAGAGCGTCTGAACCTCCCCATCAAAGCCATGATCGGCTACCAGTCACATGACGACACATCCAGCAAGAGCGGATCCACCACCAAGAACATGTACTCCGTTTGAAAAACTCCTCCACCCCCATTTCAACTTGCTGTAGATTTAAACAATTACCAAACCGCATCATCACAATAATAATTTTTGAGTTGTCAACTACTGTAGTGTCTTTTCCTTTTTATTGAAAAGAGAATTGTTCATAGTGTGTACAGACAAAGCTTCCCCCAACACGAGAAACCAGTGGGGTGATTGTTATAAGCAGGGAGGAGGCCAGAAAGGAGTATTTAGCTCTACATGTCACACGTGAGCGAGAGAACACAAGTGATTTCCTTCCTAGAGTTGAAGAGTTCTGTGATTAATACCAGTGACCTCCCCTAGCTTAGCTAAGAAAAAGCTTTTTTTTTCAGTACATAATGGCTTGGAGTTGCAAAAAAACCTTTCTTAACTATACAGCCTTGTGTTTTTCTCATGCTGAGTTATCACTCCTTAAAAACAGTTTCTCACCTCACAGATAAAGCTGGTAGGCAACTCATCCCTTCACTGAACAAATTTTAAGGGCAATTTTAACTTGATTTATCCAGAAGTGTTACGCATGAGTTCCAGACGCACCAGCTTGAAGAATCTACAGTATCTTAAAGGTTTGTAAAAGCTGTGGTCACACTCCAAATTATAGGGTTTGGATTTAAGGCCACTTATTGTTTCAGCCATGCTGGAATTGTGGAATATTGCTTGTAGTAGTTTTTTGAACTTTTTTCTTCCCCTTACATTTATTTATAATGTATGCATTGAATTACTTAGTTGAAAGAAAACCATGAAACTTGTGTTTTTTCAAATTGTTTTTTTTTTCCTTCCCTTTTTTGTTATTAAGGTCAATAATGTGGACTACTGCATATAGATGACATTTTTTTACAGTGTACCATAAAGTAAAGATGCTGACAGAATTAGGTGTGCTTTTCACTGTTTTCTTCCTAACAAAAACTGTAGATAATTTCGCACTCCTCTCTTGGTTGATGCAAAGGAAAGATGATATTCATTGTGAAATGATTTTGCTCATAATGTATCTTTATTATCTGTAATTCCAGGATGTATATTACCTTCTTTCAAGTAAAGGTTAAGTGCTTTGCATTAAAACCAGAACCATGTCTCGTTTTGTGGACATTTATGGTTTCACAATGTCAAGTTTAGCACTGAATCATGAAAAAATACAGGGTGCCCATAAAGTCAATTTACAACTTAAAAACGATATTACAAAAGCAACTGAACTGACAAATGTGTGGGAATTTTTACAAAATGAGGAGTAGAAATTGAAGTTATTTTGCCTCATTTAACACACCTCAACATGGGCACCATCAGCTGCACGAAGCACATCAAGACGGTGTGGATTTGTTGCCATGTTGGCTGTAGCCTCATCAATGGTCACAATGAAATCAGTGATCTTTAGCTTTAGGTCAGTGATGTCCTGTGTCTTTGTTCTAACACGATATCTTTAACGTAACACCACAGAAAGGAGTATCTCATTTTGTTTCAATAAACCATGATACATTTAGCCATTTTTATCCGGGTTCATTTACCACTACCTGTTTCATCAACAGGGTGCCTGAAATGCACAAATGCAATGTGATTAATAACTTTGACAACCGCTGAGTACATAAAACAAATCTTGATTAAGATATCTCACCCATTACCTTTCTAATCCTTTATTTTTTAATTGTAAAGAGACTTTAGGGACACCATGTACCCTGCTCAGTGAGAAGTACTCAGACCTTTTACTTCAGCAAAAGTGGCACTAAAACAGTAGAAATACTTTTACAATTCATGTGATCTAAAACGTACAAGTAACCGTTCTGTATTTAAAACACAGGGTTCCACATAGGTGTGGGAAATCTTTTAAATATACTTTGAGTGGTGCCTTCAAGGTTTGAAAATGGCTTGAAGCTGCTTTCAGTTAGGTTGCATTCCATGTCTACATGCCAAACGAGTGAGATATTTTTATACATACTTTGTGGTCACCTGCCTGTAGATTGCTGTCACGCTACAATAATAATGAAAAGAAGATTTAATGTGATGAAGTGAAATCAGTATATAAATGTATTTCCCACAGCGGTAAGGTGCAGAAAAGCTTAAAAATAGACCTTTCAAATGCTTAAATGTGATTTTGTGAAAAAGGTGTAGGAACCCTGAAAATGCTTATGTTAAAGTACAAAAGTGATAGCATCAAAATAAACAACCAAAAGTAAAAGTAGTCATTATGCAGAATGGCCCATATCAGAATATATTATTGGATTCTAATTATTGATGCATAAATGTGCAGCAATAATTCATCACTTGGAAAAAGTTAGCAGACGAGCGAGTCGGCAGTGATGTAGTGATCTGAAGTATAAAATACCAAAACATAAGAGTGAGTACCTTAAAGTCCTCTGACTCACATTGAAATACGTTATACAGACTGCACCTAATAAAGTTGTATTTGAAAGTGCACCGACAACACCCACTGTTCTAAACCACCGCTGTACTTCTGGATCAGTAACTTTTTTTTCCTAACAGTCACTCTGTATTAGTCATCCAGTCAAACAGGATCTTGTAGCGTCACAGGGACTTAAAAATATGCACATGGATGTACAGCAGCGTCCTCCACCCCTCTGATAGAACTCAGTGTCTCAGCAGAATAACAGACTTCTCAGCGTGTACTGAGGTCATGATTTTATTAAAGTGCCAAAGCTTTATGTCAGAGCTTAAAGAGCCTTAATGTGAAGCCAACATCAGTGTGATTCTCATGACTTTTGGTCCTTATTACTGCACCTGGTGAGGAATTGTTGTTACATTATCATTTGATAAAAAAGTTATTATATAAAAAAAAACAAAAATAAGAAGTATGACACATCAAGTTAATTGGCTCTGACTTATACAAAAACCTAATACAACTGATATGTTTTGTTCATTGGCTTTACAAGCTAGTTTTGTTCAATAAATAAGGAAATAAGAAACAGAAGTGCCAATAAAGAAAATCATACAATTTTAGGCAACAGTGTCAAGAGGGGGTGGGATATCATAATCCATAAATGGCTATAAATCCATCCCAGCAGAGTGATGAAAAAGATTATTTGTTCTCCAGCCACGGTCCAGCCACAGATGTCTTACTCAGTCCATCCTCAGTGCTTGTGTGCTCACGCTGGACCCTGGCGGCCTCATATCAGGACATCGTCATCATCAGAGGCTTTTCCTCCTCCCGCTTGCTCAGCAGATTTGAGAGCATGTAGGACGAGAAGAAGTAAAACTCCACGGCGAAGCTGAGCTCAAACAGCTCCAGGTTGACGCTGAGCATCCACTCAAATATGGCCGACACGTGGACGTAAAAGTAATCTTCCTGGGCAAACATGACAGTATCTGTAGGGTTTCAAGTTAAGGATGTATAGAGCCAGACGCAGATTATGAGACCAGATATACAGCATTCACTGTCAGACGTATGTGAAGATGCCTGCAGTCAGATAACTATAACTATACGTTATGCAAGAACATTCCTCAGCAGGCAGCATCCTCTGCACTTAACATAATCTCTCTGCTCTGCAAAAATATGCTGCATTGTCGTGCAGTTGCAGATTGCGTGCCATTGCATGATTGGGGAGGCACATTCAGATGGATCGGTGTGGATAACAACAGTGTGGTGTCTTCATGAACCAAAACTTTACAGAAATGTCACATAAACACATAGATCTTCCATTGCTGCACTTGTTTCATTGATTTTCTAAGATTGCGTACTCGTACTCAGCCCCTCTAAAGTCCTTTCTCATTATCTCATTATTAACAGTAACATGATGCAGAGGCTCTGGCGTACGGCCCCCCTGAGCCTTTGGGCCCCGGGGCCTTTGGGCCTAGTAGGCCTGTTCAGTAAACCACCTGTATGGAGCAGCTAGTGGTAAATGTTTCCCTGGTGAATGATTACTTTAAAGAACCTTTTATTGCAAACTGCTCCTGAACTAAACGCAGATTTACAAGGAAGCATGCGTGCCAGCTCTAATGCTGTGGTGGGGCCCCTCATGTTCTTGTGCACATATAAGCTAGTGTGTAAACAGATACTGTTACTGCAGTTTGGTCTCCAAACATGGAAATGTTGCAGCGTCTCTCAGCTTAAATCGTGAACTACTCCAGGAGAAAACTCCTGTTGTGTCACTGTGCAGCTTCTAAATGTAAAAAATATGAAGCTGTGTGTTATAGAAAAACAATGTTTAAAGATTGATGTAGCTAAAAATACCATCCATCGTAATTCTGTCAAGTGACTGATGTGGCCTGTCCCACTTTGCAAACAGAGCAGCAGACCGGATCCAAATATTGTACAAAGGGAATGTAGAGCTGTAGAACAGCTGGAGTGTGTGTGAGTTAGACGTCACTGCTGAGTCAATGTCCTGTTTTAAACCCCATTAAATGAACCTACCACGTTTATTGTGTTTACCATCATCCAGCCACAATGCACTGCAAAAATCTCATCACAACTGCAAGATTGTTCCCACACAGAAAGAATGTGCAGAATACCAGACGTTTTTTATGAAAGGATACAGCAGATGGTGACGATGGTTTGAAGCACAGTGGACGCGATGCGAAAGGGGTACAGAATATTTTCAAATCCTGTCAGCACACACCTCCTGGTCAGCGCAGTCAGCAGGACAGTGTAGAAGCAGATGCACGTGAAGCTGATGGCAGCTCCGAGGTAGTGAAGCAGGGCCAGGTAACCCGGCTGTGAGGGACGGACAGAAGATCCAGGATCAGTACATCAACAGATTCATAATTTTAAAAATCCCATACAGTTGGAGTGCAACTTTTTAACCATGTCACCTTACAAACTGGCACTTTTGATTGGATAAAACTCTTTTTTAATTAACTGGTTTTATGATCTGTTATGCAGTTTTTATGTTGAAACTATATCTTTAATACACATATTTTTATATTTTCCTAGAACCAACCCATCTTATGTTAAAACTGCAGAAGACGTGTAAAAGCTTGAGCCAACTTTTCTTTTGCTCTTAATCATTTCAGATGACATTAAACAAACAGTTACCCGCCTTTGTTTGCTGATTCAGCACAGGTGCAAAATGAAGCTGTTCGGCTTTTCTTGTTAAGTGCAGTCAGCGTGCTGTTCTGCAGAATTGGTCAGATCTTTTATTTAAGCAAAAGTACCAATACCACCATTTAAAAATCATGTGATTGCAACTAAAGCTGTGCATTTAAAAGTATGGAAGAGTAATCAAGAAAATACAGTTAAAGCATAAAAGTATTCACTATGCAGCCAAATGGGCTCTTTAGCTGTTATATTATAACATATGTTATCTTATATTGTTATTTTTTTTAATACTGTTTCATGCAACATGCATTACAGTGTTGTAGATGGCTGCAGTATATCATTTTATTTCTTTTTTCTACTGTTGGGTGGTTTAGTTAACTGTATAGTACTATACTAATTATAGACGTTTAGAATCTTTATCTTCAATGTAACTCCTTTAGTGAAGTAAAAAGTGCAGTCTTTGTCTCTGAAATGTAGCAGTATAAATAAAATAAAACAGATAATTAAGCTTATTTCAGCTGTACTTACATTACAGTTTCCAGCTGCAAATGCTCCCAGTGATGCCACCACGCCAAACACCAGCGCAAACTTACTCATCATGGAATGACATGTGTGTCTCTCCATAATGTGGGCATGGTGGAATATACAGAACAGCAGGACTGAAGAGAAAATCACAGCCGTTAAAACATGAACCACTAATATCATATATAATGTTTTGGGCATTTAGCAGGTAAACTCACACAGAAAGGCTCCTGCGTTGATTGTGGCTGTGAAAAGGGAATTTTCTGGAAAACTGGTTCCACTTGAGCTGAAATCACATAATATGTTCAATTAATTATGTCTCACCATTTGATTCAATAGAAAGGACAATAGAAATAGAAAACACAATGAAATCCACTCTACTTAGCAACATAAATAAATAGATTTAAAATGTGTTAATATATGTAAAAGTTAACAAAAACAAAGTAAAATCTAATTAAATGTAAAATGTAATATTGACAGTCCCATCTCACCTTATGGTGGGAGCGAGGCAACATCCCGTCGACTGATTTCCTATGCAGTAGTTGGTGCTTCCCCTGAAAACAGATGAATAAAGTTCTGGAGAATCAGTCACATTAAACGCTGATGATCAAATATCTAAAATGATGAGACACAACTCACCAGTCACTGAGAGCGCACACGTGTTTGTTGGCGTAGGCCAGGCCATATCTGGAAATATAAAACAAGAGAAAACTATAATGACACAATTATGATATTCAGGCTCTATAACAATATTGATTTGATAAGAATTAAGATTCAAACTACTGTATGGTAGTTTTTGGACAATGCAACACCTGCAATGTAGTGACAGGTAATGTCGGCCTGCCTTGTATTGGAGAAATTAAATATGTGGCAAAAGTGAAATCAAATAAATTCAGAAGAATTCTGGGAAAATTATTGGGAAATAAAAGTGGGGCTGAAATTAATGAGTGGGGGAAAATGATTCATAAAACGACAAGCTCCCATAATAAAGAACTCGAACTCTTATTTATAAAGTTTTTTTATATATATATATTATATATTATTCTTATATGTATACTTTTTATCAAAACCCCCCAATAAATATCATGTAAAAAAACCTCAAAAATATAGAACTTCAATCATTCCTGTCAACTGAATCAACTGAGTTAAACATTTTCCGACTCTTCCAAACCTATCCTGGCAATAAACAACCATAGCTACACAAGAACTCGAATGATCATTGACATTTTGTCCAGCACCTCATCTTTCGTGTACTTTCGTCACTACACAAGTCATGCTGACTCATTCAGAAAGCACTAAGATATTTCTGACATTATAAACAAAGAATGTCTCATTACAGTCGTCACAATAAGCTCCTAAAACGAATGAAAGCTAACACTGGATGGAGGTTGATAACAAAGACGAATGAGGAAGAAAACATCACTGCATTACTGGAATGTGTGTTACGGTTGAAAGAGCGATTCTGACACTTCTAGGAAGTGTTCACACCTTACAACAGTCAAACAAACCGGATCACATATTTCAAAAGCATTGTTTCATAAGATGTTCAAGTGCTGGCAGGCAGCAGGGGTTTCCACATGATGCTTGCATTTACATGCACATAGAGGAAAACATAAAATATATATTAAAGAAATATAAAAGCATGTGAAAAACATGTCAGTTGAATATAATGTGATAGCATTTCATCACTTCCTGTTAAAGAGTTATCAGTATTACTGCTGGGATCTCAATGTCCTCAGCCGAGAATACACAGTTCAAACACAAACCTTGATAATCTTAAAGGGTGCTGTTGTCCAAAGTGCTCATCAATCATCATCATGACAGATTACAAACACACTTTACTTGAGTATTTCCATTTTACTTTATGCAAATATTGTGCTTTTTACTCCACTACATTTAGTTACTTTCCAGGTCAAGATTTAACATTAAAAAACATGATCAATTTAAAGTGAAAACATCGATTTTTTTATTAAACCTCATAAAAGTATATTAAGTAGTTAAAATGAGCCCTATCTTTCGAAAATGTTAACACTGCTTACTTAATTACTATAATTATGATATAATAATATATTTGTAATATACATAACGACCTGAGTGGGTCCATTCTGCATAACAAGTACTTTTACTTTTGATACTTTAAGGACATTTTGATGCTGATACTTTTGTTCTTTTACTTCAGTTTTTAATGCAGGACTTTTACTTTACTAATATAAACTTTGCATTTACATGAGGCAGAATAAGAGTTGAACTACAAAAACATGTACTAACAGCTTCACTATAGGATGTAAAGACAAAAGAGGAAGTGTACATTTTTTAAACTTACACACTCCATGTTCCAATGAAGGACACCAGGGAGAGGGAGATGGGGAAGATAATCCAGAGCACCATGTCTTGCTGGTGAAGAAGAAAGAAAGTAACTAATTAAAACTGTAAATCCTTGAGTCCAGGTGTCTTCAGAACAGCCACTGTTAGACCTCCTCAGGGGTTCCTTGTGGAGTCAGCCTCATGCCTACAGAGCCAGATTAGAACAAAGAAACAAAGTGCTAACCCTTTATAATATCAACAGTTCAGGTTCTTCAAGAAGTGTGACAGCGATAGTCTTCCACCATCCGGCTCACAGCCCTGCTTTTATGGGAGAGTCTCTCTTTCTATGCCACTCCTTTGGAGCACCACCTTGTCCTGTAAGAACAAATGTTGGGAAACATGGGGTTGGCCTTCTTGATGCTGATGTCACTTTGTTTGTTTAGCTGCTCCAGGAAATCAAGTCTATGCTGTAGAGTTTGTTACAGCGGTGACTCTGGGTGTGAAGTGTGAAGACTCTTCCAGCAGGTGCGTGAGCACAGTGTGGAAGATAACAGATACATACCAGAACAATACAGACTGGTATGTAATAAATTACATTCAGAGCTGGAAAGTAACTAAGTACATTTACTCAAGAAAGTGGTTTGATGCTTTTTGTTGACTGTATGGTGGGATGAAGGTGGACATTGGTGATTAGCTGTAG
>CAFUXE010000620.1:688334-731377 GCA_903364295.1 Serranus cabrilla
TAAAAGCTATTACAGTTTTAAAGGTAATATGTTTCCACTCTATAACATTTTGGAGTGTATTGTATTTTGTAAAATAAAATAAAGAAAATATATTGATAACTACCTTTAAGGCACTCTATAACACCAGTAACTGTTTGTGAATATGAAATATATTATAATATAATCATTTTAATGAAATTATTGTATTTATTTGATATTGAAATGTGTTATTTTATTTATCAAATTGTTCCATTTAAATTAATATTTTATATTTATCAATATTATTTATCTAATTTATTTTGGTGTCTTTCAACCAATAACTATAACTTATCAGTGTCAGATATCTGATCGCAGCTCTGATCAGGACTTCGCGCTGTCGCCACATGAGGTCCTCATTTTCAAAACAAACAAAATGGCGGCGCACATGAGATGGGGTCTTCTGCAGTTGTTACGGGCAAGAAATACGGCTCACCTTAGGTTTGAACATCTGCAGCTGTGACTTATCGTTTTGTGCACTTGTTATACTGCTGATATGATAAGCTGTAATGCGTCTTTGAGTCTTAAACTTGGCATTCAGACGTGTGTTAGAGAGTTAGCTAGCTAATTAGCTAACTAGCAAACTGCGACACTAGTTAAAAACTGTTCTCCCTCTAATCCAAGCATCTAAATGAATGTAGAAATAACGAAACAGTTTAGTTATTTCCATTTTAACCGCCTTTCATTTAATGTGTGTATTTCCAGATGCCAAGCATTGTACGTTAGTAGCTAATACTAGCTAGCTCGATTTGTAAACTTTAACAACAAATCCTTAGGTTAACGGTTCGTCACAGTTTGTAGGTTTTTGCATAAAAACTCAGAGATAACAAGTATTTAAACGTTTGCTTCTTTTATCCATTAATGTCCCTTAACTAATTAACACTTCCTTTATAAAAATTAATGAGTTTAATTGTTGTATTGATGGACAGAAATGTTCGGTTTTTCTTTACAAGGTTTCCGGTGAAGACCAGAAGCTCGTTCCACTCACAGTGCTCGACCCAGATCTTCAGAAAGCTTCCCGGCACAAGACCCACACACTTCTGCAGTGAGAAACATTGTTTGGACACCTTAATACATTCACTCACACCACATAATTTAACGTTGACAAGAAAAAAAACTCCTAAAACCTCATACAACTTGATTCATTCAATTAATGTGCACATTTACACCTATTGATACACTGAGACTATGTGATAGACAGTGCATATTCATGTACACTTTTAGATTTGTTGACACACTGTACATATCTTCACTTATTCACCAATGCAGTAATCCATTGCAATATTTCAGGCCAGTTGCTCTGCGTTGTACTTTATCTGTATTTATTTTTTTAGTCAGATTTCTTTTGTACCTCTTCTGTGTTTCATTCTAACTGCTGTTGTTGCTGTGACACCTTAGGATTAAAAAAAGACTTATTGTACTTTACCATATCTCATATTTCAGTAAGACACCTGTCCATCCAGACTCAAGACACTCCAAACCCCAGTAGCTTGAAGTTTCTCCCTGGTAAACCTGTCCTTGGAAGTGGGACGCTTGACTTTCCCACTTTGAGCTCAGCTGAATGTTCATCTTTAGCCAGGTGTGTCAAGTTTACTGTCCTACTTCATGTTGATGTTGCACTGTTTGTGATTTTATCAAATAGAATTATTACAATTACAGTTTGTTTGGGTATGTAGCAAAAGAATCAAAAAATAAGGTGTGTGTGTTTTAGAGCTCCGGTGATTAGAAAAGCAGAAAAATAATTGACAACTATTTTGATAATCGAAGCATCGACATTTTTCAAACAAAATGTCAGAAAATACAGTTTTTAGCTATTCAAACATGGAGATATTTTGCTTTTCTGTGTTTTTAAATCATTAAGCTATATCTGTTAGTTCTGGAATGACTAAACAAGACATTTGAAGACCTTACGTTGGACTTTAAGAAACTGGGATGTACATTTTTTTGTACTTTCTGACATTTTATAGACCAAAAGATTAATCGTTTCACCTAGAGAAATATTGGCATCAAAACTGAAATAGTTGCATTAGTTGTTCTCCTTCTGATTTGCATACACATTGTCTGTGTCGTGTTATGAAACTAAAGTACAAAGGCAGGAAGAGATTTTCAAAAAGCTGCACACTCAAAACAGCGATGCGTTTGTGTGCTAATGTATACCTCACAGATATTAGTGTATGACATTCCCTTTTCTTTTAAAAATTAATGATAGTTTGAGAAAGGATATTATATTCATTTAACTGTTTATGGTTGTGTCTCCAGTTTCCCCAGTGATGAGTTATATGGTAGAAGAATACATACAGTAGATGTGACAATTTCACCCTGTGCAGATTACATCATGTGTCATCTTCTGTGAATTAAATCAGCTCACTACAGGATTGCTTTGTGTAGATATGGTGTTTTGTTTGGTGAGATATTTTGTCTTATTTAAACTTCGGAAAAAGGAGTGCAATCATCAGTGACACTGTTGATAAATGCCTGCATGGGCGGATGTTTTTATCTCTAAATGAACACAAACTCCATGCTCTCATCTGTACATTTTGGCTTTTTGTTGAACAATAACATGATAACGTGTTTCTTTTAGGGACCTGTTTAAAATCGAAGGAGTGAAAAGTGTGTTCTTTGGCCCTGACTTTATTACAGTCACTAAAGTAAGTTTTACATGTACTCGTACAGCTTATCTCTGATTTTATTCCTGTGAAATCTTTGTGTAGAGACAGCTCGTAAGATCTTTGTTTTATAATCAGACAGATGAGGATGTGGAATGGATAAACATTAAGCGTCATGCTGTGGAGGCCATTGCTAAGTTCTTTGAGAGCGGTGAGCCGATAACAACTGGGGTAGTGCACAATGAAAGCAGTGAGTATGAAATTAGTCATCTTGTACTTATGGAGCTGTTTTACTGTATAAATATCTCACATTATCACACTGTACATTTTCTTATTGTAGGTCACTCTGAGGATGATGATGATATTGTATCTATGATAAAGGAGCTTCTGGACACCAGAATCAGGTACAAAACTAATATACTTGGGATCACTGCCAATTGACTTTCATCACTTTGAACAGACTGCTAATTGCTCTTCTGTTTTTTTCTTATATGACTTGTATCCATCATGTAATTTTTTTTACTTCTCTATTTATCTGTAGGCTACTTGTTCATGTCAATCAATATCAATCAGTGGGGCGTATCTTATTTCATCTTATCTTAAAATATTTATTCGCTTCTCTTGCAATTAGTAGAGAGGAAAGGTATGATCAAGATTTAAATATTTAGCATGAAACTGAGCTATCTAATTTGTTTACCCAGCAGTCCTAACAATGATGCTCACAGTGTAGTAAAAGACAGTCATGCTGAGATAACGGTCTTAATCTGTCTGTCCTTTGTGCTGCTTTGTTCTGAACAAATTGAAATGATCTCACTCCCTCACAAGACCTACAGTGCAGGAGGACGGAGGCGATGTCATCTATAAGGGGTTCGAGGACGGCACAGTCAAGCTGAAGCTGGTCGGGTCCTGCACAGGATGTCCCAGTTCTACAGTTACCCTGAAGAACGGCATTCAGAACATGATGCAGTTTTATATCCCAGAAGTAGACAATGTGGAACAGGTGATTAACCATATCAGTGTTGTTGTAGAATCTGTTTTTATAGATTAGCAGAGATTTGTGCAGGTTTTTGCTGTGAGACAAAGCTTCACTTCTATATTTATATTTGAATAATTGGAATTGTCCTGTGAGCTTATTTTAATTTGAGCTTTTGAGCTCTTTAAGTTGAGCCATAATACCAGGCAGTACACTTCCATTCCTACTTAATTGTCACCATACAGAGTTGAGATTTGGTCAGAATTGATTAAAAACCTTTATGCCATGTTTAACAATTTTGTCACTTGCTGTTTTTGCTCAGGTGGAAGATGAAGTGGATGAAATCAATGCAAAGGTTTTCTCACAGCTGGAAAGCAAATTACAAGACTAAATACATCCTGGACCTACATGTTTATGGATTTAGTTGGAAGTCAAATATATTCCATTGTGTAAAAAGCACAGCTATGCATACTTTCCACTAATTTCCATTCTACAATAAGAATGACAAAATGGTTACCTGCTGTTATGTGTGCATTATATATACTGTTAAGATTTCACGCTGCAATTTATGTGTATATACTGTAGAACCCTGTTACTAAAAAAGGAGATACATGAATATAACTGCACACAGTAAATACTGTCATTCTTCTAGCCAGTCCAAATGTTCTGCTGTGATGGCTGTTAATGTTGTTATGTATTTATTTGGTATAAATATTTTATATTTTGAAAGAATATTTTCATAGGTTAGAGATACTGTGAAATTTTATGCCATTTGTCATCCAGAATTAAGGTTTGATGAGGTATTTTAGTTTTATCCACCATATGTCATCTGAAGTCAAATTCAACCATTTTTCCTTTCTAAAGGCACAATCAGTAGGATTTTTCCGTTGTGGATTGTAACACAACATTCGATTGCCCCCTCCTCCCTGTCTAAAGGTTGTATAATTAACAAGCAAGTTTAGCTATCTTTAGTCTGGATAGCTGATACTCAACGTTTTGTGTCCAGACAGGATAGTTCAGTTTGACTCGGACCACACAGTTACAGAGAAAAGAGGAAATACAGGCAGAAGGCAGGGGACATCCACACACTCCTGAGTCATAAGTGATTATTGAAATTGAGTGTTCTTGTCGGAGTCTATATATTGATTTTTAAGGAATATCGTACTCATTGTGCCCTTAGTGCATCATCTATAAGTAATATGATATTGAGGCTACAGTTCTGTCAGATCTGTCTGCTATATGTGCTTTGTGCTTCATTCTTCAGATTTACTGTATCACTGTATTAAACAAAGTTCACACTTCGAATGCAAAGCTTTGTTGTGGACTCCCTTTTTCCATTAGTTATACTATTATTGCTATTTCTCACAGTTAATGCTTCTTGCACACTGGTACAGGAGCAAAAGCAAGGGGTGGTGAATTGTTTACACTTGATGATTACTTCCTACCTTTTTTTTTAACTCATGCACTTGAGACACAGGCACATAGGGACAATTTATGTGATTAATACAGTTACTGCAGATGAGCCACTTCATTCACTCAATCTCAGCTGCCTAGCCCCAGAGCACGAGTTTAGCTCCCTATGCGCGCATGCGCAGTTTATGTCTTCATCGGCCGGCGCAGGGGATAGCGGTGAGTACTGTTGACAATTTTAATCGAAACATTTACTACGTTAGTTATCGTGAACATTTAATGTTCAGTTATTAGCTTTATGCAAAATGTTTTTTGCTATTAGTGAATGAGCGTTTTTATTATTTTAAAATATTGACCATTTAATGCAACTGCCAGAGCCATCCAATGGGCCTCGATAACAAATCCAGCACGAGGCTAATCTGGCAACAAAGCTAACGTCGTCCAAATGCTAAGGGTTAGCTAGTTATCTGTGTTCAGTCACTGGCGTTATATCTTTCTTACAACACTTTGCTAAACAAAGAACGATGTAATAATCCTGACCGATCCCTAGCCCAAAAAGGCGTTAGTTAGCTGCTGTTACGCACAACAATATCGGCATTAGCATGCTAGATAGACGCAAGATGTTGGATGGCTAACGTTAGCTGCCAGCGCTAGCCGTCACAGTTAAAGTGGCTAACGTTAGCCAGCCTGCCGTTGCTGTGTCAGCAGTAAACGACACTAATCTTCGGAGCATTGCAGAAACGGGTAAAAAAAAAGGGTTAAATGTTTTTGATTGTTTGTGCATACGAATAAGTAATTTGTCCAGTCGTATTATTACACTGTTCCATGAAATATCTTATTTTAGATCTGGTTCTCGTGATAATGGCGATTAAATATTTTTGACACAATCTCAGATTAGAGGTTGTGGCTTGTCCAGTCAGTGTAAACACACAATGGTCGTGACTTTCATATTCATTAACTACTTAACGTAGCATATTGTGTCCTTGTCCCCTTGAGACTGCTTCTCATTTGGTTTTTATGCTCACCTACGACACTGGGTGTCGTTTTAGTTTTAATTGTTGCTCTGCTGGCTATCTTTGTCTGCAAACGCCCAGGCGTCTTTCTGTTTAACTTTCTAGCAGAATACATAGCCAGGTCAACAGTAAAAGGTTATGGGCAATCCAAAACTAGCTGCTCAGGATTCATATAGCTTTAATTACAATGCAGTTCGTGTTTATCAGTAAAACACAAGTCTGTGTCATTTTTAATACCTCAAATGTGTTTCAGGGCTTGTGTTGTGTTCATTTAGCTGTGTAAATTATCAAAATTCGTCCACCCTGGTCCAACTAATATACTTAATTTTATCTTTATTTTGTTTTCAGCGTTAAGGATCGGCCTGGTGAGCAGAGACTGCCCTTAACCTGAGTGAGTCATGGCCCAATTCGGGGGACAGAAGAACCCGCCGTGGGCGACTCAATTTGCTGCCACAGCTGTGTCCCAGCCAGGCCACTCTGGACAGTCTCTTGATCTAAATAGCCTGCACTGTAAGTATTGCAAACCATAGGGTTTTAGCAGTTCAATTTCCACACTTTTTTTTTGGACTCTATGGACTTCTTACTTATTTTCCCTATCTGCAGCTCTTGGTGTGCAGCAGCCATCACTACTGGGAGCATCCCCCTCCGTTTACTCTCAGCAATCAGCCTTGGCTGCGGCCTCTCTCAGCAACCAGTCTGCTGCAAACTATCAGCTGTCTCAGCAAACTGCTGCCTTGCAGCAGCAAGCTGCAGCAGCTGCCGCTGCAGCACTACAGCAGGTCAGTCACAGTGAGGGAGTCTGAAGCCCACTCAGCAATCTATGCATCTTCCAGTGATCATATGTCACACTGTTTTTCGTTGCACTCAACCACTATCTCTCCTGTGTCTTTTGTAATGTATACAGTCTCAGCTCAGTACAGCTCTCCAGCAGTATCAGCAACAGCAGCAGCAACAACAACAACAACAGCAACAACAACAGCAGCAACAACAGCAACAGCAGCAACCCCCGCAACAGCAGCTGTACAATGTACCTCATCAGGTGAAATATAGGCACATTTTCACAGAAGATTTCTCGTGTATTTCCCCTTATGCTTTGGTGGTCAGTATTTCTTAATAACTTAGCAGTTTTCTCTTGAGAGGGAATGTGAATGTGCAGGGTAATTTGAAACGACTACTTAAGTGGCAGTGAGTGTATAGTGGTACTAAATATATCTCGTTTCCACTAGCATACTCTATTAGTGCACACACTATCATGGGCTGTGCGCATGGTGTTGCAGTGTTGGCAAATCTATAGTATATTAAATAAAATGTTAACCCTTGTTGTTTTCTTGTTTCTTCACAGCTTCCACAGCCTCAACAGGCACTGATTTCTCAGGTAATGTACAAAAACACATACATTTGCCATATATACACATTTCACCAAGTCCAGATTTACCAATGAGGTTGAATTACTGATTTTGTCAAAGATCTAGTACATATGTCTTTAATTTCTGTTTATATCGATTTAACAAGTGTATCATGGTCAGGGTCTCAAGAGGGTGGAGCCTATCCCAGCATGCATAGATCAGTCCTATCTATATACGTCTTAGCATGTGAAACTAAAACCCAGGACAAATTTTTCCATAAGTGACTAGATCAAAGCAGTTTAGATGTTTTTAATTCTTGATTACAATTTTCCAGTTTTATTCATGGCTCTTTGTTAAGATTATTTATATTGGGGAAAGCCAAGCTTTGATTTGCTATTAAAATGTCTCTGTTTTTGCAAAACTTGAGTAATTATTACTTATTACGTACAATCTGTCTATTCATAATTAAACTGTATTTTTGATCTGTCAACCCTCAGCCCCCCGTTGCCTTGCCAACCAGCCTAAGCTTGTCCAACCCCCAGCCGACAGCCCAGATTACAGTATCCTACCCAACACCGCGCTCAAGTCATCAACAGCAGACTCAGCCACAGAAGCAGCGAGTCTTCACTGGTGTCGTCAACAAGCTACATGACACATTTGGCTTTGTAGATGAAGATGTCTTCTTTCAGCTAAGGTGAAAGAGAGCAGCTCTTAAACTATAATTCTTGTGAAAATAAGTGTTGTTGGAATGATATGGCATTACCTATAGTGTTTTTATTGTATCCATTGAGACTGCCCTTTTCTTATGCTAGTCTTTGTCAATACCCATTGTCATCCATAACATGCTCTTCCAAATTATGCATGTGGCTTTTTTAGTTTGAAACTGATGTACCTTGACATATAGAGGTGTTTGAATCCATTTTTTAAATCTTTTCAGTGCTGTGAAGGGAAAGACTCCTCAGGTGGGTGACAGGGTCCTAGTGGAAGCTGTGTACAACCCGAACATGCCCTTCAAGTGGAACGCCCAGCGCATCCAGACTTTACCTCAGCTTGCAAACCAGTCGGTGAGAAAACTCAGAGGTTGGATTTAGTTGCTCAGGAAGGATAGGATAACAATGTGGGCAGATTAATGCAAAGTGAAAGTTTCTGTTTCTATTTTCTTCCTGTTTAGTTTTTTTTACACCCTTTTAAACCCAATCAGTGCTGCACCTGTCTTTTCGCAGCATTTGTTCATGGCTTTAAAGTTGCTCTGTCTGCTAAAAAGAATGTTCACACAGACACACAAAGCAATTGCCCCTAGCTTAATATTTAAAAGACAGTAAACATTTTCTTTACTTTACTTCTCTAGTCACTTTGGACTTTTAGTCTATTTTAGGCTTTGGCCTTATTGATCTGAGTAAACATGGGAACACTTGCTGACTCAAACATATCTGTTTGATTTATATCCAAAAGTCAGATCCACAGGTTTTATTTTATATCCTTGATTCATCTGTCTGAGGGAAGTCTTTTTTTTCATTCATGTACGTATGTTATATTTTCCTTGTTTGTCTGTCTTTTATTAACTGTTGTGTTCTCAATCCCTCCTAGCATCAGCAGCAGCCTCAGCCTTTACCTCAAGCTTCCCCACAGCTCGGCAGCCTTTACAATGAGCCAGGGATGCAGCTGCGCTACTCAGACATGCACTCCACTTTGGACAACAGACAAAATGTAACCCTCTACACCTGAATTGCACACTTTGTTGGTCCTTCTTCCTATTCCATTTCTTTCTTTAACTTTCTGTCTTTGTTTCCTAGCTTTCTTGCCTAACCTGTTCAGTGTTTCCCCAATATGAATTCAACAGCACCGCTGGTGAATCATTTGCAACGTTGCAATATAAAAATCTCCTAAAATGCCATGTAATTGTTATCTCTATTTTAAGCAGCAGAGTCAGAGAGCAGTTTAGTTTATAAATCACACAAGCCTAGACATTGCTACTGTTCAGCAGTCTGTTTGTGGTTATTGGTGATAGAAATACGAATTCTCAAAGATGTCACCAAAACAAGTTTTCCAATATATATCACCGTGTGTTTTGGCTAGTGTTGATAGACAGGTATTTCGGCCCCTGTATGTGAAATGTGAAAACACCCCATAGGAGTGACCTCATTTCATTTTTGTAGAATGCTTAATCAAGTACTTTGTGCCATGTATTACATAATTAGACACAACAACAGGTAGTACAGGTTAGACAGAAAGTATCTAAAGAGGAGAGAGGCGGAGGAGAGGCAAGAAGAATGTAACTCGCACACCAGCGCTGCTGGAAAAATCCTTGGGGAAACATTGATATTCATGTTGAACTATAACCATTGTGACATCTATTGTTAACCAAATGTTGCTTGTTATTTTAGTTTGCTGCCATTGCCAAATGAATAGAACCACATTTTTGTAGTGGTTTAACAATGTGTTCCTTCATTAATCCATCTTACAGAGAGATTTTTCATTCTGTTGCTTCATTATTCATTTTTGAATAAGTTCTGTCGTAGATTAAACCTTTTTACCTTTTTTTTTTTTTGCACTCTGGGCATCTTAATATGGAAATCAGTAAATGTCTTTACAGGGGGTTCGCAGATGAGAGGAAAAAAAACATGAAGAGGTTCTGTTAGATGACAGTAATCATTAATATACCTTTTTGAATTGAAGGTCCATTTAAATCAGTGCCTCACCAAAATCAGTGCCTTGGTAGGGTGGCATTATTAAACTTTTTCCTGCCATTCAAGCAGATTTTCAGACCTTTTCACAGCTTCTTTCTTTCAAGCAGCCACTGACCAAGATTTGTACAGTTCATCTTGTTAATTGTTGATCAGTCATGTTACATAAAGATAGTTTCAGGTCTGCTTCAGAACATATGCTCATCGCTCCTTTTTTCCCTTTTTTTCTAGAGCCAGCCTCAACCTCCCAACATGATGAAGGCCGCCCCCAACATGCTGCAGTCGCTACCTCCCCCAACCACATTCAGTATTCCGACGCAGGCTCCCCCTCCTTCCCTCCTGCAGGCCCAGCTGTCTGCTGCCTCGTTGGCCCCTCTTCTCCAAAACCCTCCTCAGCCTCTGCTGCCACAGCCTCCACCCAAAGGTGAAACACTCGCCAGTGGGATTGCATTTATCTTGTATTGTGTATAAAGATGTTTTGTGGCATATAGTTAAACAAGCTCCCCTCCCCACTTTTTGTCTCTAGATGTGTTTCCTGGGGGTCTGCTTCAGCCCCCAGTTAGAATGATGCCCCAGCCGCAGCCTGTTCGGCGAATCGAGCCCCCACCTCGTTTCCCCAGTCGCAATGATCGAGGACCTGAGCTCATCCTCAGGACTAAAGAGGAACGCAGGTAAGATTCCCATTGATATCACCTAAGATGGTGTAATAATTGTCCATAAAATATGCTTTCTGCACAGGTTACTCATCTTAGTGTGTTTACTCAAATCTTTAGTCGAGACAGAGACCGTGACCGCAGGCGTTCAAGAGAGCGCTCGCCCACTCGCAAGCGTTCCCGAGACCGCTCTCCCAGACGGGACCGCTCGCCGCGACGGCCTCGCAGGGTGGTTCCTCGTTACACCGTCCAGTTTTCCAAGTTCAGCTTAGATGGGTGAGTACAATCTTTTCATGCCATTCATTCCACTGGAAACAGATCACTGAAGTGTTTAAAAAATTCTGTAAAAGTTGACAGCATGCCCTGTTGTGTTGTGGAGGTATTAACTGTCCTTTGTGCTTTCTCCAGCTCCAGCTGTGACATGATGGAGCTAAGGAGGCGCTACCAGAGCCTCTACATTCCAAGCGACTTCTTTAATGCTGTCTTCACCTGGGTGGATGCCTTCCCCCTGACAAGACCTTTCCAGTTCAGTAATGCCTGTAACTTCCACATCTTGCACAAAGAGGTGGATCCCCTAGTCAAGAACACAGCTGTGCTGGATCCTCCTGATGCCAACCACACCTACAGTGCGAAGGTATGACTGCCAGTGTTAAATACCTGACACCAGTGCTCCTTGCATATTCAGCAGCTGGGAGTAGGGCTGTAACAGTTTGTGTAGTCACGCTGAACTGTCACGGTCTGATACACAAAACAGCATGCAGAATACAGGGCATGTAGACTGATGCACGTAACATGGAAACAAAGTTCACAAGTGAGTTCTACTTAGAAACTTTTAGCCATAGGCCGTAAGCAACATGTGCTGAGGATTTTGTCTATTTTGCACAACTATAAGTTCAAAAAAGTGAAGTGTATCCTTATGCATTTGGGGAACCAAATGAACCGAACCGTGACTCCGAAACCAAACTATGATCCAAACCATAACTTCCTTTTTGTCCTCACAGTATAAGATATAAGGGCCATTATCATGGTTACGATTATTAGGTAGCATTTAAAGTAGGGAGGTGACTGTGGGCCAGTAATGTAATTCTTGTGTAATCTTTGAATCTGCCTAAACATCATGAAGTTGAATGGCTACTGGACAGAAAAAAATACAGACTGTAATCGTTGTCAAAACGGGTTGATTTCATTGATCTTTTAATGATTGCAACTGTATTGTGATCTCTTTATGGTTTAGGTGATGCTGCTGGCGAACCCCAGCATAGAGGAGCTCTATCACAAGTCCTGTGCTCTGGCAGAGGACTCCCAGGAAGTCAAAGACTCCTTCCAACATCCTGCTAGACTCATTAAGGTACGTGACACTATTTTCATGCGTTTGCATGAATGCACATGAGCTGACAATGATGCAAAGATCCTATTCCATTGCTGAATAACCACAATGTGGAACGCTGCGAACTGACGTTGGCTCCCATCATTTTATTTTTCCATTGGATGTGGATCCACAGACGTGTGATTATTTGGACATGCTACTGACCTATTTGTCTTTCTCTCTGTCTCTATCCTTTTTTTATTTTCGCTCTTTCCACCCTCCACTCCCCCTATCCGTTGTCATTCCCTGTTTCCATCTAATCGATTCTGTCCTGTGGCTCTCCTTTGTACCCGTCTGTCTTTCTCCTTTAGTTTTTGGTGGGAATGAGAGGTAAAGATGAGGCCATGGCCATTGGTGGTCACTGGTCTCCCTCTCTGGATGGAGCTGACCCAGAGAAGGATCCTGCGGTCCTTATAAAGACAGCCATACGCTGTTGCAAGGCACTCACAGGCATAGATCTTAGTCTGTGCACTCAGTGGTAAGAGCTCTTATTCTCATCAATATTTATTTTTCGTATTGTGTTTCTGTTTAAACCTAACGACTCGTACTAAAATCCCAAATTGAGTAACACAATCTTACTACTTCTGTACAAAATCTCATCCTGGACGTGTTGGGTGATATTTTTGTTTCCTTTTTTATATCAATGATTATTTTATTGTTAATTTGCTACCTTTAATTTTTTATTATTTATTGTGTTGTGCATTGTTCTTTTTTGGCCTTTCGTGTGTTGTCGTCTTGGCTCTCTCTTTCTGTCACACTCTCTATACATATATATGCATATTTCATTGTGATGAAAATCCAAACGCATGGACTGTGGCTGGAAGCAGTAGCCTGGACCAGAAGACACTGCCATTACGTTGTTTTCTTAATTTATTTTTCTATTCTCCCTGTTAAATATCTTACATATTTAACTGGCTTTCACTGTCCTGTTGATTCTGTCTCTCTTCGCACAACCCTAATGTAGTGCGTTAAGTGTATCCTAGGTTAAACGCAGAACACTCATCCGTAATTGGCTGAAGCTATAATGGGGATGAATTCGGGGATGTGATTCATATCATGTGATTGTCTGTCAACTTTCTCAAAATGGCTGCCGTAACCTGTGACAACAGTTGGAGAGCTGCAGACTGGGTCCATTTGTCTATGCTGTGTGTTGTGTGGGAGAAGGGTCACTGTAATGATATGTAAAATCATTCAGTGAGCTCATGGGGGGGAGTAGCTGTAGAAGGCTCGCCTTAGCAAGGCTTGCCTTTTATTCTGTGCCCTGACCAGAATGTTTCTTTCCAATGCACCCTCTTCCTTTGCGACAGGTATCGTTTTGCAGAGATTCGCTATCATCGGCCGGAGGAGACACACAAGGGGCGGACAGTCCCTGCTCATGTGGAGACAGTGGTTTTGTTTCTTCCGGATGTTTGGCATTGTCTTCCTACCCGCTCAGAGTGGGAGGTGCTGTCACGGCGACTCCGGGAGCAGCTGGCTGAGAAGCTGTCGGCCGAGCGAAAGGAGGCGGATGGAGAACAGGCACTGAACCGCTAATCCCTCTCTTCTCATTTCCGCTTCTCACAGGAAGGCACAGGAATTACAAAAAAACAAGACACACATCAGACACAAAGCACACCTCACCATTCACGCAGACAGACACGAACACAGGCAGATTATTGTTCCACCAAACCTCACCTAGGCGTCTTCTGTTTACTCCTCCACCTGTCCCTTCTCCTCTGCTCCAACTCCTCCATTCCTCCATCAGCACATCCACCTTCCCTCACATCCAGCAGACACATACAGTGGAAGCAGTGAGACTAGGTTGTGTTGTGTAGGCCCAGATCGCAACTGACAAAACAGCTTCCAGCTCCTCAAACACCTCGTAATTGGGTGCTAATCTGGGTATAATCATCCATGCTTATCCTGCTATTTTGCTTTGCATTATTTCAAACAATGCTTGCTTAACCTGCTTTGAATGTGGGTGCGTGCAAATTAAATAAGCAATGCTTTCAAGAAGTTTCTTAAATTTTGGGCCAGTGGTGACTTTCTAACACTGGAATCTGAAATGTTTTTTCACGCTGGAATCTGTGGAGTCAGTTGCGTGTAAATAATGTGTTGGTTGTAGAAATGTGTATTTTTTATGATTTTCATATCAATTTGATATCACCTGACTTCGAAAACAGAACCTCCCCAAAGTCCTGTTTCTTGTCTGTTCTTGTTGTTGGATTCTACATTCTCATTTGGACTATCTTTAGAATTTGGTTTTTCCAGGGCAGTTGGTTGGACAGATGGCTCCTATCTGACGTAGGTGTATAAAACCCATAAATGGCAATACCCAATACCCCAGTCATAGACCATGGTAGGGCCACCCTATCCTCACTCCGTTTGGAGACCAGCTTCAGTTCACCTGATGTACCTACACACCTTTTGGTCACACCTCTCATTGATTTTTACCTTTTTTTGTGTTCCACAGATTGATTGATTGGCAGCTGGGGGGCATTTCTGTTGGTTTTTATAAGAGCTAGAGAGCTTCCCTGTGTACGCTTCAGTAGCAGTGGACTTAAACACAGTCGAGAGCTCACTAGGACGAGACAATGAAAGACAGATGTGACCTTGCTTCTTGCACGGATCAACTTTAAAGTTCATTCAGGCCACGAGCAGTGTACTGACGGTTTGCTATCCCACCTCTTTCTTTCTCTCTGCCTGTCTCTATCTTAATGATTTCCTGTCAAGGAGGAAGAGGAGAAGGATGACGACGAATCAAAGGACGTTAGTACTCCCACTCACTGGGCTAAACTTGACCCGAAATCAATGAAGGTAAGATCCAAGGAGAAAGCCTGTCTGGTAGAGTTAGGAAAACAGGAACCTACGAGATTTATCTTTGGACCTGTAACATCTAAACATTCTTGTGATTTGCTAATTAATGTGATTGCTAATTTGCTAACTAATGTGTACAAACCTTCACATTAGTTCCTGTTCTGAGGTTAAATGTCCTTTTTAAAATGCTGTGTTGTCTTCCCTGATAGGTAAATGACCTGCGTAAAGAGCTTGATTGTCGCTCGCTAAGCTCTAAGGGGTTAAAGTCGCAACTGATCGCCCGCCTCACCAAGCAGCTGAAGGTGGAGGAGCAGGTGGAGGAGTCCAAGGAGCCTGAGAAACCAGAGAGCAGTGCTGCTGAGGAAGAGGAGCCAACTCGCACGGAGGAAGACAGAGAGGTAGCAACATTTTTATTGATTATATAAAAATGACTCTGTCATAGTCTATATGTTTGAGTTTCCCACAATATGATTTGGTCAATGATGAGAAATCATGCACCACGCTGAACATGTGATGGATAACACTTCCACAGTTTCTGAGACCTTCAGTTGGGAAAAACTTAGCTTTCTTCTTTTGGATCTTTACATGTTTCTGCCTGTTTTCACGCTGATTAAACACACAATGCCGTGTTCACAATATGTAGAGATGCATTGTTACTTGTTCAATGTTTTTCTACTTTGCAACTTAATATTTTCTTACATGGATAAGATTTAAAGCTTGTGCAGTGGTTATGAAGAGGCAACAATTAAGTTTTACAGTTCTGTCAGAATTAGAAAGTTAGGTTTATCTTAATTTCCGTGTGAAGTGCTCTTCTAACTGAAGTTCTTCTCTGTTAGGAGGAAGAGAAGAAGAGGCAGGAAGAGCTTGAACGCCAGCGGAGGGAAAGACGCTACATCCTCCCTGACGAGCCCACCATCATCGTTCACCCCAACTGGGCAGCCAAGAACGGCAAGTTTGATTGCAGTGTCATGTCCCTGAGTGTGCTGCTGGACTACAGACTGGAGGACAACAAGGAGCACTCTTTTGAGGTGAGAATTACTGTACACAGTTTTATGTTGTAATAGAAAAGATGAAAGTCTACAGTATTTTACTATACTAGTAAAGGTATGAAAAACAGTTGAATGTGTTTTTATTCTATTCAGGATAATCATGCACTGTCTTCTTTTTCTGTCCAGGTTTCCCTGTTTGCTGAGCTGTTTAACGAGATGCTCCAGAGAGATTTTGGCTTCCGCATATATAAAGCCCTGGCTGCTTTTCCTACCAAAGACGAGAAGAAGGAAAAGGAGAAGAAAGCTAAGAAGGAGGCGGAAAAGAAGGAGGCCGAAAAGCGTGAGATAAAGAAGGAAAAAGAGGAGGAGAATGAAGAACCAGTAACAAAGAAGACTAAAGAGGACGAGGAAGAGAAGAAGAAGGTAAGCCTGTCAATCCTGTTTGGTGTTTATATCGTTTTTCTCTTCTCCATAAATGATGTGTGTTTTCATGCAGTTGTGTGACTTGTGTTTCCAGAGTGATGAAAAGACGGTGAAAAAGGAGCTGTCTCGAGATGAAGAGGAGAACGAAGACGAGGGCAGCACAGCCAACGCTGAAGAATATGACCCCATGGAGGCTGAAGATGCAGAGGATGATGACGATGATGGTACTTAACTCACCTATCAATCATTTTCTTTATGTTTGAGTTTCCCACAATATGATTTGGTCAATGATGAGAAATCATGCACCACGCTGAACATGTGATGGATAACACTTCCACAGTTTCTGAGACCTTCAGTTGGGAAAAACTTTGCTTTGGGTCTTTATATGTATCTGTCTGTTTTCACAGAGATTAAACACACAACGTAATGTTTAAAAAATTTAAAAATCTTTTTCCACTTTCCAACCTAATATTTCCTTTTATATTCCTTAGACAAGGATGACGACGACTCCAATGACAGAGACAGGAAAGACCGCAAGGATGACCGCAAGTCGTCGAAAGAGAGGTCCTCTAAAGACAAGGTTTGTAGGCATAATATTAATGGGAAGGTATTTATAGTGGGGTTGTTTGGGGTACGTATCCATAGCAGGTGTATTACTTACAGTCAATTTTGGTCTCGGCATGCCTCCTGTTTGGAGAAGCAAAGGGGGGGACAGGCATGGAAGCTAAAGCAATTATTGTTTATACTTTATATTCTTTCACAGTCATGAGTTGCAGGCTACACTCTGTGTCAGTAGTCCATGTGGACAATGATCTGGCTCAATTTGAGCTTTGCTACAAAGAAGTCCAGTCTCACTTCATTCAGGATTCTTCCTTCTGTGATTTCTGAAACGTGGACTGGCACATTACTAATAACTGCCACATAAAACATATAACATTAGATTTAGCAAGATTGTTTTTCATTGTGAATATTCAGAGTGGTAAAATGTTCCTTTTTTTTGTTTTGATTTTGGTTTAAGTATGATTTGCCGGCTTCTCCAATCTGGGCGAGTGCCATCTGCAGTAATGCACTGACATACAACCCCACCTAAGTACATTTGAACTACTGCTTTAAGACACTGATGCAACATATTCATGATTGTTGTTTTTACATCAGGAGAAGAAGCTGATGGTCACACACAACAAGGAGCTGCTGATGGCATTTGTGTACTTTGACCAGAGCCACTGTGGCTACTTGCTGGAGAGAGACCTGGAGGAGATCTTGTACACACTGGGACTGCACCTTTCTCGTGCTCAGGTAAATAACACATAACCCAAATAATCATCACGGTTTGTTTCTGGATCTGTGCACCCCTGATTCTTGATCGGTCTTTTTCACTAACTGGCTGTCCGTCATGTCTGTTTCCAGATTAAGAAGCTGTTGAACAAGCCGGTGGTCAGAGAGTCGTGTTACTACCGTAAACTGACAGACAGGGGGAAGGATGAAGCCATTCCTTCCTTCAATGAATCCCAGATAGAAAACCTCATAGGTGAGCTAATACGTCTCTATGGTTGAACATGTTACAGTCAATAAAGCACATTTTTTAAATCTGTCTTGACATGGAAATTGTTCTAATAATTTTCTTTAATAAGCTATTGCCTCCATATGGTGGAGGGCTGCTGTAAACATTCTTCTTTCTCTGTCTGTCAGGTAACCGAGGACTGCTTCCTGCTCCAAAATCTCGTCCAGCGACTGAGGCCAGCGAGTCGGGTAATCTGATCGTGTATAACGGAGCCATGGTCGACATCGGCAGCATGATGCAGAAACTGGAGAAGAGTGAGAAAGCGAGAGAGGAGATAGAACAGAAGCTAATGGTGCAGGATGCCAAAATGGGTATGATTTAATTTATATCATATACAGTCTATGTCTTCATAGTGTCATGAGTTGCAGGCTACACTCTGTGTCAGTAGTCCATCTGGACGATGATCTGGCTCAATTTGAGCTTTGCTACAAAGAAGTCCAGTCTCACTTCATTCAGGATTCTTTGCTCTGTGATTTCTGAAACGTGGACTGGCACATTAGTAAAAGTGGGATTCAGCAGTTTTGTTTTTCAGAGGGGTAAATTTATTATAATGCAGCTTGAAATACATTTTCCATAGATACTGTTGTTTATTTTATTTAAACTGATGACTTTTCAGGTAGAAACGTTTTTATAAACTAAATGATTTGAAAGCTGTTTTCTCAAATGCCTTTTGTGTAGTTCATAAGTTTGAGGTAGTAGAGAAATATAATTTGATCCGTAGCTGCTTCTTGGCGGCTGCTGTACTCAAACTGTTGACCAGCCTTCATTCTAACTCTTCATCTGACTCTGTTGTCTCATTCCAGATGAAGATGCAAAGGTTAAAGCTCAGGTGGAGCAAGCCAACAAATCCTTGTCCAGGGAGCTGGAGGAGCTGAAAAGCACACTGAGCCAAACGGAGCAGACTCTGAAGTCTACAGAGGAGCAGAAGACCATCTACCACAACCAGATTAGCAAGACGTCCAACACATTGATGTCCAGCTTCAAAGAGCTTCTGGCAGTGCTGAAAAAGGTGCAACATCTTTAAAAATTTGCTGTTCATCCATTAAATTAATGGTAATGAGCTTATAAGCCTTTTAAAGACATGAAGTAGGTTACAATGTTGGCTTTATCTGTCCGTGTTTGATTCATCATTCAAACCTACTGTTGGTGACTTTAGGTTCATGTTCTGTTTACTCAGACATGACGGCACATTTTTGGAAAGAGCTGTGTGCCTGAGAGAGACTGTTATTTTAGCTGATAACACAGTGAACTGTTTTGGATCTAAATCAGATAAACATCTATCAAGGAAGGCCATGGCGCTGAAAACCCCTGCTAAAATCTGTCAAAAGACTCAACTGTTGGCAGGAAATCAGGGTTGTTGGGTAGATTAACATAAAAGATGGAAATCAAAGCTTTAGTTCAATGTTACTGTGACTATGCTGCCACCTCCTGGTTGAATTGTAAACCACAGTGCATCAAAAATAAACTCCAGATGGCAAGTTACTCTTTTGAAGTTACCTGCCTGTATCTTAATTCAGCATATTTTAAACACCCTAATTCTTCCAGTTCCTTCATCCTTTGTCTCTACTAGCTCTTCCACCACTCTAGTTAGCTTTGTTTCTATCTTAGATTCACAGATTCTGTGAGAGCAGGTCACAATCTTGGCTTGTGCTTCTCATAACAGTTAGGTAACATTATAGTTATTTAGTGAAAGCTAGCTGGGTTGCTTCAATTACGAAAAATATAATATTTTCAATACAGTTGTCTGAATGTGTTTTTCTTATAAGGCGCTACAAGACATTTACACTTGTACTGCTGCAGTCTTTACATTAATCTGGATGCTTTAAATGCAGATATGTGCAGTGTTGATGGGGAAATGTTATTAAGTCTGTCCTGATCAAGCTCCTGTAACTTTCATTTAAGTTATGAGGGTCCTCATACATGAGAGCGACATTAACACATGTAAAAGCAGCTGTCTTCACGGGTTGTTTTCTGTCTCTTAGGATCAAGAAGTAGACGAGTCTGGTGATGAAGGTACCGGCGATCGCATTCGGACGTCGCAAACAAACGGCGCAGATGAATGAGTGACACATTTCAAACAAACGAAGCTAATCTGTAACACTGATTATCTTTCAAACATGTAAATATTCACTAAGCAAGCTTAAGTTGGCGCTGTTTTATTTGGACCTATTGTCTCCTAAGTACATGTACAAATTCATTGATGAATTGATTCCTTTTTGTTAATTTGACCTCAGTTCTATGTACAATAGATTTCTTTCTGAAGAGTTACTTTTCTTATCCAGAATAATTTGAATGATGACAAAGCTTTGAAGCGCTTATTTTCATAGTTTGAAGTAAGTTCGGTTCAGTTGCTAACACTTCTTTTTGCCATTGCTTTAGCTTTGTTATGGCCAATAAAATGCCATGTTGTAGATTTAAATGCCAGTTTGTGTGAGTTGTACTTTTCAGAGATTTTTGTTTTTCTAATGAGCAATAAGGATGCTATTTATGTGCAAGAGAATTCATTAAAAATATATTTAAAAGAAACTAATTTTGGATGGCAAAGGGCGGGAGGGGCTCCATGTGGTTCAGACAGAATTTCTTTGTAAATTGTCCCCATCGGCTGTTTAACCACACCGTGTTCAATAAACACAATCAGTTTGTAGTTCTTTTATTTTGCTGATTTAACTGGTTTCTGCTGTTAGTTCAATCACATGGCTATGCATGGTTCCTGCTTCTCTTGGACCTTCGTGCTGTCGGCACCTCCTGACTGTATCCACCGACTGCTGCACTGTTTCATGTTTAACTGTGACGAGCATCTGTCATGTTTCTGAAAAAGGAAACTACACGTGAACCAAAAGATAAGCTCAATGAATGTGTTTTTCCCTCTGAAGGAATCTCTTCTGCAAAGACATGAACATTTTGCAAATCCATCTCTGAACTTGTGTGCGTTGGTGTGGGTCGTTCTGGAAAAGAGGCACAATTACATTCAAATGTGCTCCAAAGCAGGCAATTTTATTTTTCTATTGAAAATGTGCTCTATGGATGTGTTGTGCAAGAGTAAAGTGGTCCATTTTAACACTACAGTGTGTCTGCATTCTGACTTGTACGTGTCCTTATCCAGCTTATATAATAAAAACATAATCTTTAAGGAAGGGGAAATCTGTATCAAGCAATTGTGAAATTTAAGGCACAAATGAGCAGATTTAACTGATAAATAATTAAATATAACATCTACATTTGCATATTTGACCCTTGCAAATTAGGGAAACCAGATAAATGCTACTAAATACTTTTCAGAGTTTTCTCTTACCGTGTTGGTGTAAATGTACTTTAATAGTTTCCAGACACAGTTTGTACAGGTTACAATAATAAAGCATGTTGCCATTGAGTGGGTTGGAGGAACAGGGAGGCTCCTGCTCCAAAGCCTCGTAGAAAATTTTCCTTTGAAGCTTTTGTTCTTTGAGATTTCTATTTCTCTTCTCACCACTGGACTTTCTGACCCCCTGTGGATGTAGCACTACATTTGTTTCCTCTCCCATCACTCCCTTCACAAGTAAACACACCTTCAATGCTCATTCCTACCACACATTGTTTAATGAATTTATAAGCAATTAGTCATTCACTAATCACTTTCTTTCATACATTTATGATATGATTTTGGTGAAACATTCACAGACGCTTTGTAGTTTCTGTGGAGGCAATCAAGATATTTTTTTCACACCTTTTTATTTAAACTCGGCTCTTTTTTCAGTCCTTCAGGCAGGTGCTGCAGCTGTGAAACTGCCTGCTAAATCTGTTCCCACCAAGGCCTAGTTCACATAAAGAAAAAACTTAGCAGGAAGCATCTCTGTCTGTTTCCAGCAGCTTGTCTCTGACATTTCCTCCAGAACAATGACTCTCAGTCACCCAGTACTTTGGTTATGTGGCTGCTTTTGTCCTGGTGTCATGCTCTCAATGCTTGACAAACAAACTTCATTTGTCCCCCGAGGAACCACATGCACACTCCTCACGCCTCAAATGTGCATGCATATGCGTATGCATGCACATCAGATGTGTGAAATTAGAGCCCACCGCAGAGAGCAGGGCAGGTAACCCCACTCCCAGCCTGCAACAGAAGGCTTTTGTGGCCTCTTCCCCGCCCCTCCTCTTTAACCCCCCCATTCGTGCTATCAAAGAGCTGCTGCACTCACAGGCCGCTCTGCTGACAATCAGCCCGTTTCAATGCAGGGTCGCAGTTTCCAGGAGTGGGGGCAGACGGGGTTAGCAGAGAGGGAGTTTGGTTTAGTAACTGATCACGTTGCCATTTTCACCCCCTCCTCGCTTTTCATGTAAATCAGACCTCTGAAGTCTCTGGGTGCGGTTATGGAGCATGTGTATGACGTTACACTGGTCTCATTGTTAGTTTAACTAATTCTTAGTTTTCCCTCAGCTTATGCATTTGTTTAAATTCTCCCCACTCCCCTCATCAGCACTTTTGGCAAATCGCTCTTTTCCATTAACGCCCTCCATCCTATGTGCATGTCAAAAGTTCAGAGTCGTAGTTATCATGACAAAAGCGTCTCCCTCTGCCTCACACACAGCCTATAGAGTCCCAGTGGGTCGGCTTTTCAAACCCCGTCAGGAGTCAGTGCTTGTTAGCTCTCTGCATTGTTTGTGGACTATCCCGCCTCTGATGGTGACATGATAGGACACAAATGCAGGTCTCAGCCCAAATGTAGCCAAACTTAATGATGTATTATTAACCTTTATTGGTATTTTTGTTCCAGTGTAACCTCAGAATCCAAATGAATCCACTGAACCCCAACTGTGTCATTTATCTTCACAGCTGCACCAAATTTTAGCCCTTGCTGAACTTTCTTTCAACTCCAAATCAAGAGCACAAGAGTTATTCTTTGCTCATTATTGTTTGGCTGTATTGTGCAGCACAGAGTTGAATTTCCTGGGCGATGAGCTGCGATCGAGATAAGTCATTCAGATGACAAATGACCCAGCTTCCCTCACACTTCCTGTGGGGTAAATAAACTTTCTCTGTATTTGCACATCTCTGAGTTTTGCCAGAAATCTCTCTGACCACCAAAGTCAAACAAACAAGTCAACCACCCTCTTACGTGCTGTTTGATATTTCAGGTAATTGATACATGAGAGGCTCTATTGAGCATTTGCTTGTCTCCCCAGCAGCCTGCACAGGCCCCGGGTGGAGCAGGGAGAGAGAGAGGGGGGCCCCTGTTCAGCTGGAGCTGCAGGGACCCGGCTTCCTCGGGAGCGGCGCAGCAAAGTGGTGTAGTTGTTGAGGAAACGATCCCCCTCTCAAAGGCCTTTCCCTGGGAATACTGGGTTACAGTGTGAGAAAGTTCCTGGGTTGTTTTTGACAGCGTGTCTCTGGGGCGTCTCCCAGCAGGAACGCCTCACCTCTGTGCAGTGTGGACCGCCGCCCCCAAGACCATTAGGGCCAGCAGAGCATCACAGTCCACTGCTACAGTATCCTCCTTAAGTGCAGTGCAAAGCATGAATGATAGGACACATATTAAACAAGGTGGCCCTTTAATGCAACTGTAAACTGCTTCACATCAATTTGAAGTTTCACATTTCACCCGTTAACAATAGCAACACAAAGCGCAGCATTCATCCAGGCTTAGCATCTACACTTTGGGGTAAAAGTAGATCTTCCCTAATTGCCACTGCACGCTGCCCTGAAGGAAAGTATGTCACTCAATAAGATAATCATACAGTGGGAACCCGATATTACCAGGCTGCTATTTGGAAAAAAATAAACATTTCCATTGTAAAAGTGCAAAGCTGGCTCCGACACGCTGCATGCAAACATGGGTCAAAACAGCTACGGAGCAAAAATCTGCGTGTGTGTGTGTGGTAAAAACAGGAAACTTTTCTATTCAGGCCAGCTGCTACGATAACTAGCAGTCAGTACGAAAGGCTGCAGGTGTGCAGGGTCAGCAGGCCAACAACTCAAACCAGCAACAAATGTGTAACTTGATTTGTACTTCTGTTTCTCTCCCCTGTAGCTGATTAATGTTCTAGTATCTCATGACCACATGTTCAGGCCTCAGCTGAGTTAGTATAAGATGGTAAAAGGGGTGCACATGGAACAGACCCAACACACACACAATTGTATTAAGTTGCACTGCTGCACGTTTGACTATATATTTTACTTCCATTTTGTGAATTGAATACTTTAAATATGTTTTAATATGTTAATGTTAATGTCATGTTCAGGTGTGTTATGTCATGTTCAAGGTGAAGTACTTGGTGCCTGTAATTTCCGTGTTTTAAAGCACTTTGTGCTGCATTTTATGTATGAAAGGAGCTATACAAATATAGTTTATTATTATTATTAGTATTAATTAGAATTATATTTTGTGTTTTTCTTATTTTCAAGCCAGTGATTCTCATTAGCGCTCTGCAAGAGAGTCTGTAAACATTTTTTAGATGAATTATCATGATATCAAATCTGTCTAGGTACTGAAGTAATAATTGGAAGACATAGATTGTTTTCAGAGGTTATAAATTGCACACAGAAACTGGCTAAAAAAATAAAAACCAGAACAGTGATGGGAAGAACGATGTACTGATGAGGTCGACAACATGCCAAACTTTTCGTTTCCTGCATTCTGTTTTCTTTTTGGCCGCTTGGGGGCAGCAGAAACATTATTCAACAACATTAGAATTTATTTTAAGACGTTTCTTGCCTTTTTTATTTTGTTTTCCACCAACTCCTGAAGGAAATGTCTGGCTCTTTAAAGATCGAACATGTATTGAGGGCCATTAACTGTCTTGGACAAACCTCCTCCAGCTGTCCTTCCTGAAAGTCTTCCTCTCTCAAAGCTTTAAAACATGCCAGGAAGTCACCATGAGGCATTTCCTGCATGCTTCAGATCACCTTGAATCAGGGGTCGCTGGGAACAGAGGAGGCCCGCTCTCCCTAACAACAACAACCTCTGTGTGTTCATGCATGTATGCATATCTCTGTGTAATAAACAGAGCATGTGTTACTGCATGTATCCTTCTCCAGCCCAGTATTAATAACAGGTATTTTTTTTCCTCCTCTAATGAAGCTCGTATGCTGCACACGTCTTTGATGTCACATTACCACGGAGGCTCTCAGGCTCTGCTTCTTCAGTTCAAAGCTCCGGTCATTTAGATCCTGGTTTAATACACTTAGCGGCGGCCTGGATGTTAATATGGTGACAGGTGACACATCACAGACCAGAATACGCCTTGATGTTGGTGCCACTCAGCTGATGGTGTCTGATTTAAGCTGCGTTTTTCTTTTAAATGGTTCAAAAAACCTGGTGCGCATAAACTGAATGCAAAACAATGTTGAAGAAAAATTTAATGAATCCAAGCACTATACTGATATTCTCTCTATCTTGTACTGATATTCCTCAAAACATCTATATCGTCATATTGGAGACGTTGTGAATAAAATGAAGCACATAGGTTACTGATTTTTATTGCTTGATAAATGACTTAATTAAATATCAGGATGACTGGCAATTAATTCCATAGACGTATGAACTACTGTAATTGTTTTTGCACTATTTTATTCATAAAAATAAAACCATTAGTTCCACTCAGCAGAATAAACCAACCTTCCGTCTCTTTGTGTGACTGAAGCCGTGAGAAATCTCTCACACAGGAACACAGAAAGCTGCTTGCTAACAAAAAGAGACTGTTACGGCTTTACGGAGGTCAGTGTTTGTTGAGAGTCGGTTGCACCTGTGAACTCAGCCATGTGTACATGGATGGCGCACAAACTGTGGAAGAAAGAAGAGACCAAACCAACCGACCCTCCTGCACTCTCACATAACCTCAAAGTGCAGCTGGAGACATCTCTCACATGGCTGTGATCTCCAGCATGTCCACAGGCTCTTTGTCTGTGTCTGTGTCTGTGTGTGTGTGTGTGTGGTTCATAAGGATGTGGGTGTAAACCATCACTCACCACCTTAATACACTACACAGCGCTCAAAGTAACTCTAAATCTCCTTCTTTCCTTTCTTTGCTCTTTGGTAAAATGCTCCGAGTATAAAAGCAGCCCTCCTCCTCTGAGAGCTAAGTGCTCTGCTGGATTCCCTCTCTGTCCTAGACTTATTAAAACAACATGACTCAATTATAATCCAGACTTAAGTAATCATGTTTTATGGCAAAACCACTATCATTATGTTTGTCTGGCTCCCTACTGACTCCGGAGTGAGTCGCTCCTGCAGGTTTCACTTAAGATGTGCATTGATTTGTGCTCCGAAGCGCTCGAGCGTGCTTACATTACTGTCTTAAATGTCAATACACACACACAGTGCACAGACCGAACACAAACCAGCCCGGTCCTCCTTTGATCTCGGCTGCGATGGCAGAGTGCTGAAATAATGAAACCGTAATAACAGAGCACCGGGTCTGATGCCGAGACATGTTCACTCAGGCATAAAGATTAAAAAAAAGCTCTGACATGGACAAAGACGATCCTAACAAGCAGGGTTGATGACGGAATTACATTCTGGATCTGAGAAAATACATTTATGTCAGCTTGCTTTGCTGAGTTTCACTTGTATGTTCAAAGAGTCCATCCTCTGCTTTGTAAGGGAATAGCTTGATATTTTGGGAGGTATAATACAACTTACCTGTAATGCTATGGGGCCCCAAACTACTCGTCCCATAGACTCACAATGGGAAAGAGACATCTGTAAATCAGTTGATACTGTTTTTTTCCCGATATGATTGATTTTCCTGTCAGAATTTGATCCATTTGAAGAGTCTAGAAGAGACACACGAGGTGTGAAATGTTTTGCAGTTGAGCTAAACTGGAAGTTAGTCAGCTCCTGAGGTGGAGGTCTCATGTCCACATGCTTTGTGGGCCCCACAGTGTAGAAGAGCCAAAGAGGATCTGGGTATTTTCTTTGTCATGGATGTACAAACAGACCTGGATAACCCTATTCCTATGAAAGTTGTTCAATAGCGCATGAAGCCAAGTGAGTTAATTGCATCAAATTTTGTGTTTCCATCAAGCTTTTCTCATGCAATCTTCAAAATGCACATTGAAATTTAAGAAGTAGCAAACTGGCTACTACTGATTTATCTCTTCACTAACTAAAATGGGAATAAAACGTTAATTCATGCAGCTTTTTCTAGATTTCCTAATGTTATTGGACATTATCCTTATCCTTTATCCTTTCTGGAGAACCATTTTGAGAGATTACTGAACAAATGGCCCATATCTGACCCTCTAATGACCTCTGACCTCCACCATATGAGGCAGCACTGTCCGTCTGTGTTAGGACGCAGGTTTGAATTCCTCAGTGCCATCCTAACCCTAACAAAGAGGTGGTACGCCCTCGAAAACATGCATTGGACTTGTGAAGGTTTTATTGATGCAGAAGTTTTACCTACTAGCTCATGTGCAGGAATTCTGGGATGACTTGGGTCATATTTATTCTTGGCATGGTGGTAAAGGGGAAACCTTCTGGGGCTGTTTTAACCAGAAAATGTCCCAAGAGCCAAGATCTTATAGCAGGACCAGATGTTTCAGCTTGTATGTAGAGACTCAAACTTTAGGTTCAGGACTGCGGTTCATTGAAATTATCATATTCAAAATATACACTGTGATCACATCGAGGTCGCTGGCCCTTCAGAGACACCTGATACTACTTTGAAATTGCTTCATGCACAGCAAGACGGAGAGATACGTATGCTAATTGAAAATCAGGGGCCAGGGTGCAGAATTTCATGTAATTATGGTAACTTGGTGAACTTTGCTTCTTGATAATCAGTCCCACCAGCAGACTAAACATGTGGAAGAAAGAGCCTTTTAGATTTGAAATGCAGGTCAGGCCGGCAGGTCAAGTCCCATTGTCCAGGCTCTGATAAAAAAACATGTGTGCCAATATTTTTATCTGGAGGAAGTTAACTGTACCGAACAATGAGACTGTTTCTGCAGACTTCCATGTAACACAAACAGTGCTGAAATGCTGCTGTGTGTTTGTACATGAGTGTAATACCACACATACCACAACTCACTGTATTTTTACTCAAAGAAAACTGCAATGCAAAAAAAGATTTTATAGTAATTGAGGTCCCATTTTATTCTTGTTCTTGTGTCTTATGGGTTTAAGTTGCAGACTTTGGAGCCTGGCTGGAGACTTTTTTTGCATTCCCATCTGCACTCATTTCCCTTTCCCCACTCATTTCCTGTCAGCTCTGTGTCTAGCCTTTAATGAAAGCATAAAATGCTCCAAAAAAAGTACCATCTCTTGTTCATTTCTTAAGCAGCCACTCCACCAACATTTGTGTGGAGGCTCCTGAACTTACAGCTACGTTCAGCTTTGAACCCGGATGACTGAGCTGGAATAGTGAGAGCACAAATAACACAACCACCTGTATAAAATGCTGACACTTCATGTCTCTGCAAACCACAGATATGATAATGTGAAACTTTTCTGAAGCTGAAGAATAGCTGCAAAATATTCTACTAGACGGCCTGTTTGGATCTCATTTTACTACGTCACCAGCCAGTGCGTCTCTTCCAGATGGCAAAATGGGGCCGAATCAGCTTGAATCTGTTTCATATTATGCTTAGAATAAGTGAAATATCTAAACCAAAACGTTTTCCACTAAATAGAAATATTAGTTTATACACATTCCCCCGAAATGTAGCCTTAGAGATTTAGCATCTTTGGAAACGTTGGGCTCTCCTCCTGAACTAAAATAACTTTCTGTGGGTTTAAACAAAGTTTGGCTGCATCAGTAATGACTGCGAAAGTTGGTCCGAGCTGGCAGTGTTTAAAATAATTATCAAAAGCTTCAAAAATCATAAACCACAAAGAATCTCTTCAACTCAAAGAACTCGAATCTTTAATAATCCCACACTGAATCTTTACAAGTTTTCTCTTCTGCCCTCCAACTTCACTCGACTCTGCTTCCCCAGGACGGACTGCACATAATTCACCCTGTGTAGGCTGAGGTGATGTATTCTTTTCATGTACAGAGGAAGCGCAATATCCTGTTCCCGCACGGGCTCTAATACCACACTGAGGCAGACTGGCCCCCGGCCTCTCAGGGGCCTGAGTGCTCCTGAAACTAAAGCCACAGGCTCTCTGAGGCTGTGATATATGAGGTGTGTGTGCATGTGTGTGTGTGTGCGCTGCAGACTCTTACAGTGTCAGTAAAAGCAGGGACTAATGGGGTCCCTCTTTTGGGAGCACTGAGGGGACTGGTTCTCATTTTAGTGGCAAATGTTCCCTGAGGCTTACACAACCTTACCGAACAAACTTTTTTTCTTGTTGTTGTGAAATGCAATAATTTATGTGGGGGTTTTTCTTATACAACGAGATCCATGTTTACAATACAAAACAATTGGCTCTGGCGTCAAATGGTTTATGTGTAGCAGCAACTTGCCAAGAGGAGCCTCGTGGAGGACACAAACATATTTTATTGATTCATTTCAAATCATTCAAAGAAATTTACTGTCAAGCTTTGCTGGCATCTCAGTCAGCTCGGCTCTCCTTTGATGGTGGTTCATGTATTTAACATTTTCTGTGCAGGAAGTATTTTACAAGCCCTCCATGCTGCTGGTCCTAATTTAGACCTTTCCTTTTCTATTTTATGGACAAGATTTGTGCTTGTGTTGCAACTTGCAGGCGACTTTACTGGATACTTTTATCATTAACTTTCCTGTTGTCCTCGGGTCAAATCTGACCCAGTTTCAGATGTTTTTATGTCCGATGTCTTTTATCTTGCTGCCACAAAATAACTTGGATTAATTGCGAAAATAGATGTAAAACCTGTGGTAATAAATTGGAATTAAGGTGGCACATTAAAAAGGTGTAACACATACTTGGGTGACCATTTATACTTTATGCTTTCTAAACAATCAAACCAAACCGGGTACTTTTTTACCCAGGAGGACGTAAATTGCACATTTCAAGTGACAACATTATATTAAATTGTGGTATGGCAAATGATGATGCAAAAAAACAAAACCTACATAAAAACAAAATAAGGAAAGTCAAAATTCAGTCAAAAGACTTAATTTGCAAAATCAGATATACCCCATTATTAAAGGTAATAACCCAACACCATTTGGATTGATTTCCCTTGAGTGCACAATAAAAAATACATGATTTCGAAAGATTTGAGGTATGTATTTAGAAAAGTTTGGAATATCTTATAATACAACCCAACAGCAGTTTGATTAATACCCTCTACGCTGCACAAAAAAAAGTGATTTAGGAAAATAAATCCAAACATATCTGCTTCATTTTTTCAAATTTCAACTTTTCACTGTACCATGACAGAAACAGCACCTGTCCTGCAGGTTCTTGCAAAAATTAATCAATACGCACGCACACACACACACACACACACACCCCGGAGAGCAGGCAGTGGGAGGTCTACCTGTGTGACCCAGCTGCAGGCTGATGAGCCCTCCTCCTCCCTGCCACCGTCACTGGTTTCCCTGGAAGCCGAGAGAAACCAGTCGGACGTCCACTGCGCCTCCGGTTCAGTCGCTGCAGGATCCAGACTGGAGGAATGTGCGGTAAAACACAGCGTTTGTTTGGACTTCCAGAGGGGAGAACTCACTTTTAACAAGTGCACTTTCATTCCTAGCATGATAGCTCCCTCCTGGAGCCGATAAAGGTTAGAAATGTCTCACCAGCAGCGGGTCGTGCAGCTCTCCGCCGCTTCGCTCGCCGTAATCTTCGGCCCGGACGAGGAGAGTGTGCGCGCCGGCGGAGGGAGCCTCAATGCAAACACCACGAGTGGCCAGGAGATTTTTGCAGACTTCAAGGCGCAAAACCTGCGCAGTTTCTGGAATAAAAGACTCGTTAAGGCCATCGCTGAAGTATACTTTCAGGGATGGATGGAAAATTTTGTGCTTTTCATTCAAGGGAACGCGAACAACTTGGAGGTGCTGAGAGAAGCGTGGATGCGCAGAGCTCTGAGGTCACCAAAGGGATTTATCATTAAAGCTGTCGGTATGTAAACCTGTCAATCAGCTCTCACCACTGACACCATAGCAGCTATTATTATGAAGTAAACACTCGAGGTAATATAACTTTACATGTGCTCCTAAAGTCCAGAAAGTTATCACAAACAATTATTACGACACAGGAAACAGCTACCACAGTCACAGCCAACAACATTTGTTAACCACACTGAGAGAAAAGTGTCAAAGCCATAAACTTTAAACATGAGGCTGGCAGACTTTAACACCCTTCCTCCCCTTTGTCTGTATTTTCACTGAATAAATCTGGTGCCAAAGTGATATTATCCTAAAGTTGTTGTGTTTTAGTGTCAACAGCAGTTTATTTTTTAGTGCGTCTAATCTCTAACTCTAGATTTGGGCAATTATGATCATTATTTTGTGGCTCAGTCACTTGTTGTAAAGTGAACATAAAACTTCCCCTCACAACATGTCTTTCCCCCTTATATTCACATCACTGGTATAGACCCTTTTCTTTATTCCTATCATGCAAAACTTCTTTAAAATATGGGCATCATTTATAAAAGCGACCATGTTTTGTCCCCATTAGCAGTGACATGTTGTCTCAACCCTACAGCTGTTTGTTGCCTGACAGACGATATTTCTTAAATCTCTATTTCCCCCAAATATAGTCTAGTGGGTCTGAAAGGATTGCACGTCCAATCAGCCTCCCGTTGTTGTCGACACAGTGATATGTTTACCGATGCTTGTTAACAAAGCTCTGTATACCATATAATTACTTCTAATTGCTCCCCTTCTCAGCTCTCCTCCTCCTCAGATGTGTTTTAAATCAGCACAGAAACAATGAATGGAAACCTTTATGCAGCCTCCTATAGCATGATCTCACGGGCTGTAAATGCCTGACAGCAGCACTGCTGGAGAAAATGACAACCCTGTGTGGGTTTTACACCTAATGACAGTACTCTTAAGGGATGCAACAGGTTATTCACATTTCTTTTCTTGCTTTAGATGTAAATTGCTGAACTCTAGGTTGTAGAAAATACTCATATGCTGGAACTGATTTTATGTTTCTGCCACAAAGTACCACCTTTTGCTTCAAAAAGTCCACAATTACCACTTGAAATTCAGAAACTGCAGGACGTAATGTGTGATTCACACTTCACAGGACACTCATGTTTGTTGTTGTTGGAACACATGGTCATAAAATTGTCTTTTTCCTCTTATTGCCATGTTGTTTTTCCAAACCTAACTTAAGTGTAGGACTTTGTGCTTTTAAATGTGATGTCAATTTTTCTCTGTGTGATGCCTAGTTAGAAACTTATAACTATAGATCTGATTTTGCACTCGTTGACAGTTTTTGGAGCTGAGATCAGAGGCAAATCAGCATTGGCTCATTGTCACTGATCACTGCTTGAGCTTTATGTGTGAACTATCCAGAGATGCTTCCCAAGAGGCTCCTGCTGCACATTCCAGAAATCTTAAAGGCAACATATCATCACAAATCTGTGCAACTTTTAATGCACACAGATATTTACATGGTTCATAGTCTTGAAAGTTGTAAAATGTTCATGTTATGTTTTCTAGTTTTCAGTCTATACTGAGTGTCAATATATAGTGATTGCTGCTGGTATAAATCTATGTAAATGTTATTTTTCCTAATAACATTTATAGTTACAATTTCAGAGGAGTGATAAAGGCTTTAACATCTACAATTGTTTGATTTAGGTGCCTTGAAGGCGCTTGAATTTTACTCTTAAAAAGCTGTGCAAACGTGTTTTTAGCCTGCTAGACAGCACAGATTTGCTGGCACAACTGGCAAGTGAAAAATCAGGGCTGAAGTTGTGTAGTGTGAACAGAGCATTAGAGGTAGAAGTAAGTTTTCTAAATGTTGGCAGTAGTTGCAGCAGGTTCTTTTTGGTTAGTTGAAACCTTTTCCCAGTAACACACACACTGGCTCTGAGTTTGGCCTACCTGTCCTGTCTCTGTTTCATGGTCTTTCTTTGCGGCCTCTCTTTGTTTGAATGTTATTTTGTCTGGATGCCGCAGTCTACCTGCTGCCTTTGAGTCGACCCGTCAGCTCTGCTGGATTGAGCGGTGCACGGACAAGTACAGGGAGGAATGTGATGTGAAGGGGAGGAAGAGACCACACAAGGGGAGACTCGGGAGGAGGGGGGAGGTGGAGGCTGACGTGCCATCCCACTGTGAGGGAGTTTGACAAACAAACCTCATCTGAGCCAAAGGTGATGGCGAGCTTATTGCTATGCACAGCAGCAGCACAAAGGTGCACACACACACACACACACATGGATGAGCTCACAGTCGGATGTCGATACCCCAGCAGGCTCCTCGTGTTTGAGCTTCACACCCCAAACTTGTAAGCAAACACGTCTGTGTGTGGACATGTCACCTCCCTCTCCTCTTTTACGAATCATTCCCCTCACACTGCAGCAATTTGTATGGAAATCAGTGCTGGCGGGCTGTCACAGTCTGGTTTACTGCCTTCTCACTGAGGATCGGTCAGCAGTGAATCACTGAGCGACTGGCTGCCGACCACCGCCGCTCCTCTGCTGCCCAGGATTAATGTCCCTCCGTTTCATGGCCAGTGAGGGACTGTGGAAGTCAGACTCCTAGATTGATATCAGGCATGGACGTAAAGGCCTTGACATTGTCCCGATATAAATACGTCAGGTAGAAAACAGAAATGTTATGAGTTACGAGCTACAGTGAATTTCAAACAGCCCTATTTCCTTTCTCAGGTCAGAGCAAGGTTGAGACGTGACTTTACTGACGTGAGGAGATTCTTTAAAGGCATGTAAAGGAACTAGTTGAGAAGATGTTTAGCTAAAATGAACCAGATGTGAATTAAGTTGTGTTCAGTGGAGACTCATAGATGTAAAACTAAGCTGCCAGACAAACAGACACAAAAAACTTTGATTAATTTGAGCTGTTTCCCTCATTAGTCCTGTCTGCTTATCAGCGCGAGCAGCCTGAGTGAAGACAGATTGTTCTGCCACCTCCGGGCCTCTTCTGAGGGGAGAATATGCAGAAGAGGAGGTGTGGGGAGGGTTGATGGAGGAAGGGGATCGCCGTGAGGTTATGCCGAGGTAAACAGACAGGGTGAGGAGTTAGTATGAACAGGCTTGGTTGTTATCCTTGTGGGAATGGGCCCCACTGGTACTGGGGTTGACCTCTCCGCTTCAACTCATGAACGTGTTTCTCATTCTTCACTTTAAATTATCTCCTCATCCCTTTTCTTCCTTTAAACGGTTGTTTACAGAATAATATTAAAGTTCCACCACATGGTCATTTTATTAAGGATCAGAGCAGAGTGTGTTTACTTAAACACTGTAACCTGAACACTCGTAATAATCAGATTTGGCTGCTGTTTGCAGTAACCCAGTTAACATCATTCTCTAATAATCAGGAAGCAGGAAACACAATATGAGAATGAAAATGAGGGAAAATCATGTGTTGGTGTTTGTTGTTTCTGCCTTAATAAATGCCGCTTGATTATATGTTAGCGGCGCTGCTAATAGACACAAACATTTGCATACACACATACAACAGGAGGCATCCTGATCAGACGCCTGAACCACCTCAGCTGGATCTTTTTCACACAAAGGAACAGCAGCTCTACTCCAGATGTCTGAGCTTCTCTGACGTCTTCTTCTGAGCCCAGCCACCCTACAGAGGACCACGGTTTCATTCTCTTGGTTGTCCCACAACATGCTGGAGAGATTATATATCTCGGCACCTCTGGGTTCCCAGGAAAGGCTGGAAAACGTTGCTGAGAAGAGTGACGTCTGGAATACCTTGCTTGGCCCTGTGACCTGGTCTAGATAAGGGGAGGAAACTGGACAGATGGATGGATGGATGAGTTAAACGCCTGTTGACTCTCGCTCTGTATTTAACACAGAGGAGAGTGGTATCGCCTTCACATCGAACTAGAGAATGTAATTAATAACACAAATGTGGAACTATTCCTTTAATCAGACTGTAGCTTATTGTGAGTGGAAATGCATGAATCACTACATCACTCTTTAACAGAAAAGCCTTAAAATTCCCCAAAAGTGTGAATTCACGCTGGAGAACTCTTGTGGCTCTATTGTTGAAACCAGAGGCTTCATAATGACGGTTAGCTGGTTCTGCATTATTTAGCGTCCTGCTTTTGTCTGTGCAGCAGGACGAGCGTGGATCCTCCGGCTGAAACATTTATACGGAGTCAGCCAGTGGTGTAATGAGGTGTCCTGTGTCTGCGACATGAAGCTCTGTAAACTGTCCCGGACATGGACGTGACCGTGTCCTCTGGACAGGCCACTTACTTTCGCCGCAGGACAAACTGCAGTTCTCCCTCTGTGTGTTTTTGGAGAACTAAGGCTCGACTATGCTGCACTTTTTCAGCCAAGTTTCCTTTTTAAATGGTATGTTTCATTTAACTCTCCATACCATGAGGTGGCGAAGCATTCCTGAAATGCTTCATTTACTCCTGAGATCATTTCCTGAGTCCGGCGGCTCAGAGAGCCTCATTTCGCCTTTTTTCTCTTGAAAGTGTTGTATTTTCACACAGGGGGTGTCTCCTTTCATGAGGGTGTTTTGTCAGAGTCTCAAAGCGCTTCGCTAATGGTCATAACTCTTCCAGATGTTAGCTGATTAACAATGACACCCCCTTACCAGCTTTAAATGGCCCACCCTGTCCTAACTAAGCAGCACGGGTCAAAGGTCACAACCTTCTTGCTAACAAGCCTCGTCGAGGTCAGATGGCTTCAGAGGGTTTGTTAGAACAGAGCAGCAAACATCAATACAGTATCCAGGTGTTCACACAGCTTCTGTTCCTGCTGTCACACCTCCTGTCTGATTCTTAATGTTCCCAACATGTTCCTGTGAAAGGATGATGCACTTCATACTTTTTAACACTATTTATTGTCGAAAACTCAAGTATTTTCACACTGTTGAATCATCAATGTTCAGGCTGCTTTGGTCAAGTTTGTATGTTACCACTGCCAGAGCTGGAGGTTTCAAGCATTCATTACTTTTAACCAGTGTTGAAAAAAAAAGTATTCAGACCCCTTAGGTAAAAGTACTGTGGAATTACTCCACCATAAGTAAAAGTCCTGCATTCAAAACTTACTGAGTAAAAGTACAAAAGTATCAGCACTAAAATGTACTTAAAGTACCAAAAGTAATTATGCAGAATGTTTTCATGTATTACAAACATAACATTTTATTATAATTATTTATACATTTATATAAACAGCGTTTGGATTTTCTCAAAGCCTTTTAAGTACTTTATTAGCTGTTATGAGATTTAATTTAAAAATGTCTAATCACTTTAAATTTATCATGTTTTTCATGTTAAATCACAACCTGAAAAGTAACTAAAGCTGGCAGCTAAATGTAGTTGAGTAAAGAGCATAATTCATATTTGCCTAAAAAATGTAGTGGAGTAAAAAGTTACATAAAATGGAAATACTCAAGTAAAGTACACGTACCTTAAAACTGCACTTAAGTACAATACTTAATGTAGTATTCAGTATTCAGAAGTATTCAGATAACTAGTACTAAGGGTAGTTATACCTCAGACTAACTGAGGACAACTAACTCCACGTTTTGTTAATGTTTCCTCTGCATTTAAATGTTTGGTTAAGACAGATGAATGGATGGTGGATCTGCTCTGTTACAGCTACTGTCTGAGCTGCTCTACAACAACATTGGTTAGAGATAATGACGCTCAGCTCCCTCGACGCTGATACTATATCATTAAGCTGTTACACAAAATACATGCTGCTGTTTTTCAGGCTCACAATGATGAAGAGTCTGTATTGTGACAGCGGTTGGTTCAGTTTTCTTCTTTCTTAACAGAGGTGAAATGTTTTCGGCAACCACAAACCAAATCTGTACACTGTGGAGGTTCTTATGCCTGTTTTTTTCTTGGTTGGTCAATCAAAGAACACCTCATTTCATTTATTCTAAATAAACAGTTGACTGGAGATTAATTAAACTGTAAGACTGAAAGGTTTGGGCTGAATGTAATGGAAAGAAAATCACTTTTGCAGCTTTGTTTAACTTTTAGATTGCTTTTTAAATTGCATTGTTGGTGTAAGTTAATAAGGCTCCACACATCATTCTTATTTTTACGGTGACAGCGCCAAGAGTTTGTCTGAATGTCTGTTTCCTGCGCTTGTCAAAGACGGTTTAGGAAATGGTCCAGATATGAGGAAACCTTGACCTCTGTTCTCAGACGTGGCCCGCCACAGTTTGTGAGAGACGTGTGCGTGTGGATGCATGCCTCTCAGCACATCATTTGTTAGCCACATCCTTTCCCATCGAGCCGGAAGCTCACCCCTGGTGCGGATCAGGCATGTCGGCCTCTTTATCGACCCAAATGTTGGGCTCACCCATAGCGATGGAGTGGAGCGGTGCCAACAACAACAGTTGAGGAGTTTCCTCTGTATCCCTCAGCTTATACACCCTGTCAGCGGCCGCTTGGGTTTCCCTCATGGGATTTATCTCCGTTCACTCTCTGGTCAGACAAATGGGTCGACGCAGGAGTGAAGCTATATCGCATTAAATTTGGTATTACTATTACTCTTCAGCTTCCTGACAGGATGTTTTCTTTGCTTCATTTAGCATTTGATAAATGCAATGGTATGCTAACACCAGCTCTGTGATAGCTGCGCGCTGTGTTATTGTATTTCAGCAGTGAAAGATACTTTCAGGGACCACGGCCGACCACGGCCGAGCCGTGTGCTGACCAGTTGCAGGGCAGTAAAAGCGACGGATCATATGGCACAAACTGGACGGGAGCTCTGCTCCAAATACTGGGATAACAAACACAGGAATCCGCTGCACCTCGAGCTCGGTTAAATAAGAGGAAATGGGTTTCATCTGCAACCAATGACTGCCATCACTCTTGATTAAGGGGTGTGGACCTGCTGGAAACCCTCTAAGATTATATGTGCGGGCCTGTATATGTTTTGGTGGCAGGGTGTTGGTGGGTAAAAAGTTGAGTTGAAGTTGAGACTCCTGCCTATTTCTGCGTCAGTGGTTAGTTTGATAGGGAAATGCCCGAGCAAAGTTTAGTTTGGATTATCACTTAAACAGTCCAAAGGTGTCATGAGAATGTACACTGTACAGGTGTTCAAAGTTGACTACTAACAGGATGAACAGTGAAAATTACTAAACTGAACCTGGGGAAACGTAGACAACACACAGGCAAAAAACATGCACCTGATTTACTGGAATCCGCTTTGTCTGCTTGTCATTTCATGTCGATATATTTGCCAATTTTTGTGACTTCATGGCCAAAGGGGGACGTCCAGAAACATCCCAAACACAGTAACATCTAAAGAAAAGAGGGGGCGTTCTGGTGGATCACTGATAAGGAGCATACCACTAAGGCGGAGGTCCCTTTGCTGCATGTCTTCCCTTCTGTCTCCCCCTTCCAATCTTTCAAGAAATTGTAAAGAAATGAGAAAATAGAGGACGTGGGAAGGGCCTCTGCAGATATAGACATCGCTGAATCTAGTGGGTCATGAGTTTTTTTTAGTAATTCCTGCAGAGTATACCTTTAAATGTTTTCTATGGCTCCTAAAAGTCTGAAATAATGACCATGGTGATGTCATGCAGGGTTATTTATACAAAGAACAAACTAGTCCAATTTTTTTATGAAAATGCAGCACTGATTTCTGGAGAATCCCTTTAAACCGAACCTCTTCTATTGATGATTATTGAAGATGAAAAGTCGGGTTCAACCTTAAAAAGATCTGAAATCAAGCTGAGATGAAACAGTCGCTCAGGAGACTAATTCGGCGTGAGAGGAGGCAGAGGACTTGTGTATATGTAGTTTCTATACACACTGATTCTAACATAAATGTTAAAAACATGCACATGGACATTAAAGAACAAAGTCAAGGTACTGTGCTCCACATTTAAATGTCTTCCCAGACGTCTGGCAGGAACGGCGCTGGCAGACTTTGGGGGTAATGTTCATGTTCATGAAAACAGACGAGAGCCAGATATGTCGGGGTGTGACCCGTCAGGTCTGAGGAGGTATGACGTGCGGGGTAGAAAAGATGGGGAAATAAAGCTTTAAATCCCGTCTCCTGGCACTGCCACGAGTCGGGGTCATGTTACACTGAGTACTTTGGGCTGTGCTGCAAAATACAGGCCTGACTACCTTCACATTGTCTCTTTTAAACACCTGCTCAGGTGTATTTCCTATTTCACAGGAACGTGATGACAGGGTTTCTGCACAGTACCAGGTCGTTTTTCTGTTATGGCGTGAGCTGCTATTCAGATTGTCCTTACTGTGAATCAGATGGTAAGAACATTATTCATAGAGATTTGCAGCCTGCGGTGACCAACTATGTGAACTTAAATGTTTTAAGCTCAGTAATGTCCGTTTGAGGAGCTTAGTCACAGCCCGTCTGCGCCAACATACATTAAATGTCACAGGCTTGGTTTGGCAAAGTGAGTCTCAGGCTCTTGCTGGATTGGATATCCATACTACACTTTAGCTGCTGGTTCTTCTTTTTCTCGGGCTTTGTATTGCATGTGGCAGGCCGCCGCCACAGTAAAGGTTTCTATGGTGACTCGAGTCAACACAAAGCCGGCCTGTGTTTCTCCTCACTGCTTCAAGTTTGAGCTCATGAGTCCTCTTTAGTCATGGCGTTTTGACTTCTAATCTTATCTGTTCCTCCGCAGAGTAATGAGCGCCGTTCAGCTTTCAGAACTCTTTCTCAGTACTGTACTTGTACTTTACTTTAGTATTTCCTTTTTATCTAACTTTATACTTCTATTACATTATGAGGCAAATATTGTACTTTTTACTCCACTACATTTAGCTGACAGCTTTGATTGCTTGTCAGGTCAAGATTTAACATGAAAAACACAATCAATTTAAAGTGATTACACTTTTTTTTTTTTTATAAATTAAACCTCATAACAGTATGTTAAGTATTTCAAATGAACCCTACCTTGAGAAAATGTAAGCGTTATTTACATAAATGCATTAATAATTACAATCCAATAATATATTTGGAATATATAAAACAATCTTAGTGGTGCCATTCTGCATAACAAGTGCTTTTAACTTTGATACTTTGATACTCCAGATTGTGTCCAACCTGCCAACAAAAACACATTTTTAGACACTGATTACAAAGAGGGCACAGTCCAAATTTTCCTCTTACTTCACTTAATATTTAAACACCCTGAGATACTGAACTGGCGGTAGATCAGATTAAATATTTACCTAATGCCTTCAAGTTTGGGCAGATGTGCTGGTTTTATTGGTGTGAATAAATCAATAGAGCCGTAAAACAATCAGTGGCTCAGTCTTTCTGTTTTACTGCTTATTGATGTTTCTAAGTGGGACAGTTTGAATTTGAACATTTGGACTAAATACAGTACGGCTGCCCCCCTCTTGGTAAATAAGTCGACTGATTGGTTGTTTTGGTCTTATTCGGCAAAGATTTATTTTATTTACATTTTATACCCTTGAATGTAATTTATAACATATTGCATTACATTACGTGAATCAATTAGTTTAATAGTTTGGGAAACTTTTGGAATAGTTAGAAATCGTTGTTCTGAGCTCAGTTTTTGATTAGCTTTCATGAAAATCAGGTGAGTAATTTTCTCACAATCTTATGATAAACAGAAAAACAAACCAAATCTCTTTGGAGGACAAAATAAAGTCCTCTTCCCCTCAAATAATCTATTCTATAAAGACATTAAATGTATTCAGCACCTTAAATATTTATTGCAAACATAATGTTTATGGTCGAGCAGTGCGTCTTCAGTGCTCTCGGGGTGAAGGACAGGAAAGGGCAGCGCTGTGAGACGGGGCGAGGTTTTGGTTGTCGGGACAGTCGGGCTGTGATTGCTCTCTGAAGGGATCTTTTCACTCCGTTTATTGGGCCATTTAACTGCAACGCCCACATTTGTGTGTTCTATGGGAGTGTGAGACACAAACTCGTAAAGCACTTTTAAAAAGGCTGATGCACACACACACACGCACGCACACATAGGAGGAGGAGGGCGGGGCCAGAGAGGCCTGTTAGACGCAGAAACAAAGGGAAGTGGTGGTGGGACTGAGAGGCAGTCACGACATGAATTACAGCTGGCATCTTCTTCCATTACACTAAATCTGACTGTATGAATGTTTGACATTGTCTCACCAGAGACTTAGCTGTAAATTCACTGGAGCGTGTTCTTCACAAGGTCTCACTCGATGGGAGACGGGAGGGGATTTTGCAGTTTGGGCAGACCTCAAGTTCATGTTGAATGCCGAGCAGTGTGTCCTTAATGAGGGAGAGAGAAGATTAGCCTGTTTGCTTGCTGGAGCCTAAAGATTAGACGATACCAGGATGAGATAAGTTGGTGTGTGTCTGCGACTGTGGGGGTGTTTGTAGAGAGGCCATGGAGCGAGGGATTGTGGCAACAGCTCTGATGTTTCAGTGAGATTTTACCTGTGATAGCACGAAGGTGAAAGGTCACGGAAGAGGGTCAGTCACAAGTTGTGCAACCATCTTTCTTGCTTTGGTTTATGGTCTCCCATCAAGACATAAATATATATTTTGGGGATTGTACAAAGCCCTTAAAGTTTGGAAAATGCCTAATTTTAACCAATATACTTCAAGTTTGGGGATCATGGAAAAATGCTCAACATAAGCTGCTGTTTTCTACACAATTAGTCATGATCCTTAGTTAAGTCTTGCCCCCCTTGCCTGGCAAAGCTTTGCATACGGCATGTCATTATGTTCTTTTCAACACGGCCACCAGTGTGAGAGGTGATAAAAAGGAATTGCTAACACAGGAATGGGCAATGGCTGTTTTAGGGAGAATTCATCAAATAATCCTGATCATATTCAAAGTTGATATAAAAAACTTCAAATGCTGTATTAAAGCTGCATTTGCAATTTGCACGTAAAGTAACAATTTATATGAGATGATAAAGGCTTGAAAAGTGTATTTTACTCTTAAAACCCCGATTGTCCAAATGTGTAGATGTATGGTTCGGTCTCATTCAGAGCAGCAGGGTGCAGCTTGTGGAAGCTCTGCCGTTTGCACTGTAAGCTGTGGTTTGTTAGTATTTTCTTCCAAGAGACTCGAGGTGATGCAGTCACGTATGAAATGGGACTCATGTGGCCAGCTAACAACACAGCCATGTGAGAACATGTGGCATTGATCAGCGTCTGCAGCCAAAAAGATCTCAGTGGGGATAGAAGAGAGAAGGTCTCTGTCAATCATCCCCACAAAATGAGCAGACGACTTCAGGCATTTTTTCATTTTCAGCCCCCAGAGAGCAACTTATTCTCACACGGAAAGTTTATGACTTGGGAAGAATGTTTTTCACTCTGCATGGAGCAGAAAGCATGTTGGCTTTGTCACTTTATTTAAATGTTATGGTGAATAGCATTAAAGTGGAATTTCAGGCTTGTTGCATAAAGTTGCAATGATCTCTTTTAATCAAAACTGACATATAAAGCCTTCATTATGCCAGTGGTTCTCTCTGAAATACGCTGGATACAAATTTTGAGGTCATGGGATGGCTTATGGCATAAAAACAAAACATGCACCCTTCTTTATGAAATATATTAAATTAAAAAAACCATGAAAGGAAAAGGTTATTCTGTTATGCACTGTCTGTGTCTGCTTTTTTTATATCTCCGCCAGGTGCAAGCCTGTAGGGGAGCGTGTGTTACTGTGTGTCTGTCTGCTGTAAATCTTGATGCTACTGGGCCACAAACAACTGCTGCAGTAACATGGCAAAAGGATTTCTGGCAATAAGCAAGGCTAAAAACAGGCTTAGCTGATTTTAGCGTGGCTAGTTTGTTGCAGGCCACATTTTATGACTAAAAAAGTGACAGAAAAGATGACCTCATTCAAAACTGGAGCATCTTCAGATTCATTCAATACGTCATACGGCCATTCTTGATATCTTTGTCCCCATCTTGACTGTACTGGGGCTGGGAATTGACCAAGATTGAACTAATCCTAGTTTGTAGACTTACAGAAAACAACCTGTGCAGTGTGTTGCCTGACAGCGTCGGAGCTCAGAGGTGTTAATATTTGTTTTGAATGGCCAGCGAAGTGAAGCGCTGGAAGATGTGTAGGGAAAAGGCATGGTGACATCATTAAGGTTATTTTCTCAGACTTGATAAAACTCCTTCAGAGCCAAAGAAGACATCAGACTGTTTTTACAGGCTGAGCAGGGCTGCCCATCACAGCTGAACTGACTTTAGGTGTTTCCATCAACTAATTTCTGTGCGCA
>CAFUXE010000620.1:731486-756397 GCA_903364295.1 Serranus cabrilla
ACTCAAGTCATGTTGAACCACTGCTCCTCAACACAAGTCTCGTCTCCTGTTTGACTTCCGAGCGTCCCTCCCTGTTCCTTGTGGCACTTCAGTTGCCATGGCACCCAGCAGGGTATTCATGCAGTGTATGACAATGAGTGTAAAGTTGGTGGCCCTGTCTTAGATTACAGGAACACAGAGGTCCGTTCCCCCTGAGAGAAGACGGTTACAGCAGTGAACCTCCCTGACGGTCACGCCTGCTAATGTTAGACTCAATAAACACTAATCCTCCGCTGGGCACGTCCTTAGATTACAACTTTTTTCCAACAAATAAAGTGCTGTAGGTGTCTCACACCTACATTGTCCTTCTCACTTTTCTGTTGATTTTTTTTGTCAGCTGCTTGTTTTAATTCCCTGAAGAGTATAAACAATGTTAGCAGGTGTCCTACAGGACGTCCGGCCCTGAGCAAGAGGAAAACAAGAACGGTGCAAAAAGTCATTTAAAGGAGGAAGTGATTTCCCATCACTTTTATTGATTCCCCCTGATGAATTATCCTCCCCCCTGCTCTGACCCGATCATATCCTCGCTGACCTTTTGACTGTTGACGGTGGTTATAAGTGGTTGCTATGTGGACGGCCTGCCAGACATTCCTATAGGAAGTGAACAACAATGAGTAGCTAAGTCAGCAGCACTAATTCACTGCCCAGGGAGACTGCTATTGAGATATCCGCTCTGAGGTTTAGTCAGATTAACGTCTTCTGTCGGAGCGGGGGAAGGCAGATGGCTTTTTTTTAACAATCCCACCGTGTGCCATAGGATCAGTTCTACAAAGAGAGACCTCCGACTGTGAGACTTATGAGCCTTAAGTGAGCTCACTGTGCCGATAATTGTTTTTTTACTGACTTTGCTTGACATAGTCCTCGCTGAGGATAAAACATTTTCTGCTTAAGTAAAACAGAAGGAGCCGCAGCTTGATTTGTCAATTTTAAGTTAGAGAAAAGTGGTTCTGTAGTCAGATTTCCGTACAGTAATCTGTAAATCCAATTCAAAACATTTTAAACTAAATATTTTGCAAAAATTAAACAGATCTGCAAACAGACAAAGACATAAAAAAAATATACAATGCATAACATTTCTTTAAAAAATACACATATACAGTATTTGTGAATATTTTTCCTAATAACTTCCAAACAGGTTTTTTTAATCAACTTTTTAATTAAAAGATTTGCATGTAACACATACAGTTTTGAGACAAACTCAAACCAATCCAGTTGGGATATTTTTTTATTTAATTGGGTTGGTAAAAAAAAAAAAAATCTGGCAGATCGTAAAAATTTTGGCTACTTTTTTGTACCATCTGGGCACTTCCATCAACAAGAGCTTTTTCCAGTTAGTCTCCCCCTTATTATTCAATATTATTATATTATATTATTGTGATCGTCAGTAGGCTCGGCCAAACATACAATAACTTATTCCAACTAGAAAACGAGTGTTCAGTTTATTATGATTCAGGTTTTAGGCTCTAATTGAGCTCTTTTTTTGGAGTCAAATGTGGCAACAATCTGCGTCGCTTCATTGGTCGTAATAATCCACGCATGTGAAAAAGTGGCGTATGTGTTTGGTCCGTGTGCTCTGTCATGCTTTACGATGGCAGATATTTGATTAGTTGTTTATTTCCCCTGCTGTGGATATAAGTGGTTCAAGTGTGAGGGTTGTAAATGTTTAGTTTACATCAAGTGTGAGTCTGGCAGTGTTTTGGTTGTGAATGCCCCGGGGTCGATGGGAGGACCACTCACAGTCACACACGCCACATGTTTAAGCTTAATTCACACATTTATACACAAAGTGCTGTTGTCAGCACAACTGGAAATCACATGGGGAAAGTGTCTCTGTGTGGAACAAAACAAGTCCAAACTGGCTATATAGCTGAGTTTAATTGTAGGCCTGCGTGTGTGTGGCATTACAGCCGTGTTTGCACTCGAGCTGTATTGGAAACTGTTGATAGTAAATGAAATACAGCAGATAAATCATGGAGCACTTACTTTGTGTGTTACATCACCGTTTTATCCGTCTTCTTCCACCCATTACTCTCCATACATTAATGAGGTGTAGCTGATTAACTAAAACCAATTTTCCAGCCCTGTGGGTAAGGTTAAGTTCATGCCCTCGTGTCAGCACTTCATATGAAGGGAGTTTGTGTCAACCCAGCACAGATGCTAATCATTTATCAGCAGTGGATCTGGTTTGTTTTGGTGCTCTCGCTGAGCTCACTTCTCATTAGTAAACATCAGGCAGACATTTGAATCAGTATCTTAAATCATAACGAGCACAGTAAAAGAAATAAGTGCTTTATAAAGGCAAATATGTCCCTGTTTCCCCTTTATATTACCCCACTGTAGTTAAGCACAGAAACAAAAACCCCACTCGCATTTTTATCCAAACCATAACCACAACCGAATCTAATCTGAACCTAAACACAAACAGTTGTACTAAAGCTGACCACTTAAAGCCTCATATCTGACTGTAAACATTTCTAATATTATGCCTAAACACGACCTTCCAGGTTCTCCAGACCCGTAACATTCAACATTTTATATTAGTAATTGACAGCAAATTAATGGAAGAATGAAACTTTATTGCTCCTAGGGGAATTTTAAGAAAGCATCATTAGGACAAAAAGCATCATTAAGGAAGTGCAGATTCAAGAAACTCAGATCATGTGATCAGAGATTGTTAAGCAGCTGAAAGCTGCAGGGAAAAAAGGGTGTGGAGCCTCTTTAGTCCTGGACACGCTTTAGTTCTGCCCTGAAGGTAAACATGCATATGAAGACTTTAAAGGCTACAAGGGATCTCTATGATCTTGTGAGCTAAATTTCAGCCTCTTTATTGGAAATGTTGCTTTTTTCCTTCTAGGAATTTCAGTTGCTTTGTAGTTTTACCATGTAGGAAAAGGGGAAAACATGTTTCTCGAACACATTTGATGATTGGAGACTTTCATGTTATCAATGATAACCATTTTGTGTGAAAGTCCACATTTAGTCTTGATGTTTTCTCTTGTTAGCAGGGTGTGGAGGAGTCTTTATGGCACTACTATCTAAACTCTTCCTGGTTCTTCACCAGTGGCAGTGATAAGTCCCTTTCAGACTGCCGCTTCAAGCTGCAATATTTACGCCTCTGTGGTGTTTCACCTTCAGTCTGAACATCCCAGAGGCATAATGGGGGGATCTCTGCTCTGTACCGCCTTCGGAGGTAGTAATGGAAGCAATAATTAGTGAGACTGTTTGAGGTTGGATCAATATGAACCTGCAGAGCCAGGAAGAGAATATCTGACGTTCGCTATTTATGCGACCAGCAGGGGCCCTACTTTTTTGTTTTTCGGGGCAGCATCAGTGCACTGTATGTGCCTTATGAGGGCCCCTTTTCCCAGACCTTTGGGGGCCTCAGACTCGTCCCTGTGTGCCTCTCCTGAGGGTGCACCCCTGCTTTGTTAAAAAAAAAAAAAAACGCCTCTTTGCTTGAAGGAACTCAAATGCATATTGCTTCAATTAAGTTTTTCCATGTGTGAACCTCTGCTGATTGTTTTCAATTCTGAAATGAAATGTTTCTAAAATGTCTGGTTGTCTTTAAGAGCAGCTTAGTTTTATGATTTGAAAGCTCTGTGGCTTCTGCCTAATAGGCTCCCACAGTTTGTGTGTCAGAGGAGCGCTGTCAGCCTGCAGATTGGTGGTATTTTGATGTGGGGTTTACATATACAGAATGGGATTTATACTATTTTTATAGCTATAAGACAAATGTTTCCAAGACTCTTTCTGTCTTTTTCCCTTAGTCCCTCTCACTTTCTGTAGCGTTTGTCTAGGGGGAACCTCCTAGATGTGTATGGCCGAATGATATGGGGGGCAGGACATCTGATCTGCCCAGCAGGCAGAGCTGTGGTCATTTCTGTGGGAGTGATGGAATTTCGTGGTCTCTCCCGGCACTGATGGAATTTCAAAAGCAGTCAGGCATGGTTCATATAACTCACATAAATAGACCACATCGGTCATGATTTAGAGGGTGGTTGGGGGAGGAATGTCAACTTCAGTACTTTGACTTATTTTCACTGGCAGCAGCAGTCAGAGGGAGACCTCTCTAACCCAGGTGTGTGTGTGTGTGTGCAGCAGCCCACCTGCTTCTCTCAATAATCTGCTGCTGTGTTTGTGTTTCAGGTGACCTGTCCCCGGTGCAGATGTCCCCTGTCCCCCAGTCCCAGTTCATTCCCCTGGCTGAGGTGCTCTGCTCAGTCATCTCAGACATGAACTCCTCTCAGATCACCGTCAACCAGGAAGCACTTATCAATTACATGAGCAAAGCCCACCCAGGTAACACATGAAATACTGCCTCAGCCTGCTTGTTCAGGGCACGATGTGACATCGGTTAGATATGAAGCTGCAGCCAGCAGCTGTCAGGTTAGCAAAACACTTGAAACAGCCACCATGGCTCTCTTCAAAGGTAACAAAATCTACCTACCAGCACCCCTGAAGCTCACAGTGTTACAACAAACAAAAACAAAGTGGGGTTTATGTGCTGAACTATTTTAGACGACATCAGAATCAGACATAAAGCATATCTGTTTTCATCAGTTTTTAATTGGGGTTTTATTCCCTTTTCATTGTAATACATTTGCATCATATTAGTTTGTTATTTTTATGTTTTTATATATGTAAATCCTTTATTCATTATCTCATAATATTAACTGTATTACTGCATTCTTTTAGTAATTTTTGGGTGTTTTTTTATGTATGATATTTTTCTGTTTTCTTTTGTTTGTTTCTCCTCTATAAATAAATATGGCTCAACTTGACATACATTTTATCTTACTACATTTTATCTAAATACAGAACAGGTTTTACTATATGAGAGTGTGTACTATTTTAATGAAATACTGCCAAATATACTTTATGTTGCCCTATTTCAGTTGTACTTTTTCTCACTGGAGGTCAGACGTATAATTTGTGCAAAGCTGCTGCCTGTTGCTTCACATTTAACTGACAGAGTGATATCAGTCCTCTGAAAACTAATAAACATATTTAGCTAAATGTCACCCTGTTGCTTTATGTAATAATCAAATATAAACTCTTAAACCAGACACAGTTTATCCCCTTGCTTGTCTTTCATCCCTAACACTCTTCTCTTTCTGTCTCAGGGATAACCATCCCCACTCAGGACATCCTCTACAACGCTCTCGGCACTCTGATCAAGGAGCGCAAAATTTACCATACAGGCGAGGGTTACTTCATCGTCACCCCTCAGACCTATTTCATCACCAACACCATAGTCAGGGAGAAGAACTGGTGGACGTCTGGCTCAGCAGACGACCCTCCCTCCCCTCCTCCTATAACCTACCTATTAAACAACGATGCCTGTATTGAGAGCAACCACACGCTTCCAGTGGCGCACTGCAAGTCTTGCAGCTGCTTCCAAACTTCCACTAATATCGCCTCCACCACTGTAACAGCCACCGTCCCTCCCTCCACTGTCCCAGACCAGCATTCAGTCTCTTTTTCCATAAGTGAATGTACAGGCAAGAGCTTAAAGTGGCCCAAACCTTTAGATCACAAACCCACAGTGCAGCATCAGTCCACCTCCACGGCGGCAGACTGCCAGGCGAGTGAGACCAGCAAAACTACAGCAACTACTAACGCCACGGGCCGCAAAGAGAAAGACGGCAAGCCGGTGAGGAAGTTTGGACTCAGTCTGTTTCGGAGGAATGGAGGTAAAAAAGAGAAGCCGAAGAAGGAGTATGCATCATTTTCAGCGCAGTTCCCTCCTGAGGAGTGGCCAGTGAGAGACGAGGAGGACCTGAACAACTTACCCCGCGACCTGGAGCACGCCATCATCAAACGCATCAACCCTGAGCTGACTGTGGACAACCTGACGCGCCACACGGTCTTAATGAAGAAGCTGGAGGAGAGGAGGGATAGGGGGATAGACAGAGTGCTGGACAGGGGTCTGGATAAAGACGATAAGGGAGTGGACAAGGGGATGTCTACGGAGATCCTCGCACTCTCAAAACCCCGGCATCACCACTCGTCTAAGGCCGGGAAGAGATCCGCTCAGAAGGCCTCTCGCAGCAAGAGGAGGGCCCATTCCTCCAGAGAGAAGCAGAAGGAAAAGGACAAGGAGAGGGTTAGGAGTAAGGCTCCCATATGTGCGGATGATTATCCAGAGGGGGAAGATTTGATCCCTGCACGGCTCAGAGTGGAAATCCCTGTTGATGAACCAGATCAAGTGGAAGAAGGTGGGGCTGTTGAGGGGAAATCTCTTTATAAGAAACGCATTGAAAACCCTTTCCAGGCTCATCCAATCAAAGACGCTGAGCCCGTTATTCCTGCCACCATCAACAAAGAGAGCAGACGACGAGAGGTGAAAGAGGGCAAGGCTTCGGGGCCGGGGAGGAAGGATCGCACGAGTCACCGCTCCAAATCTTGGGACCCGCATCGGGCCAAATTGATCACAGCAGATGGAGAGCACACGGGGAAATCCCCGACATCTGAGGACAGGTACGACTGCGTCCACGAGAGTGCGGATCATCTGCTGCAAGCAGACATGAAGATCAACAGAGAGCTGCCACTGGACTACAGCTCGGCCTACCCGCAGAGCAGCACGCTCCGGATCGAGGACAAAGTCAGACATCAGAAGGAGGGAAGCAGAGAGGGTAAAAATGGGCATTTTCAAGAGGCAGAACATGAACCAGACCACAGCCCCATTAAAGATGACAGCTTCTCTAACATCCAACAATACTCCAATGCTATTCTCCCCACCCATCCCTACGAGCCTGTCGTAAACCACTCATACGACCAGACCCTGCCCTGGCCCAAGTCCTCGTTACAGCGCAAACACTCCCTCAGACTCTCCAGCCCTCAAAGGGATGAAACTCAGAGGCCGGAGCTCTCTGCACACCAGCAGGCCTGTGAAACTACAACCACACAGGAGCAACAGGAGATAAGACACGCCACTATCAGTAATAGAGCGCAAAGGACCTTGAGCCAGGGAGAAAGGCCAGACCTGATGGCGGACAGTCCCACAACAGACACTGATGGGTTTATAGAGGACGACGATAGGCTCTACCAGAGGGCGGAGGAGCAGGAGGATGAGGACGCCTGCAGCTCTTTGTGTCTGAACGAGGACGAGATTGTCGATGCAGCAAATGTGAACCAAGCAGGTGTAGCGGACTACCATGGGCGCCCGCTGGTTTACCATGACTCTGAGTTGCAATACCAGGGAGCTCGCCGGCACTATTATAACTTCCACCAACCACAAGTCGCCTCGATACAAGACTCAAGGGACGACCCTTTCAAAGATCTACTTCCCCCTCTCGCTCACAGAGAAGCTTCGCTCAGCCCCAGCAGACCTGGAGAGATCAGCTGGAGGCTCCACCATCACCATCAGAGGAACCGGTCACCAGGGGCCCGAAGTGAATCCAGCCCCAGACGAGGCACGCTGATCCAAGCAGAGAGAGGAGAGGTTGATTTAGACTGTCCCGAACCATCTGAAGTTGCAGACAGCAGCATCTTCGACTACTGCCAGACCAGCGAGGTCGACTCGGACACAGAGACCGTCCGCAAGTCCGCCGATGAGGGCGATGGGGAATCTGCTCAATGGGGAGCTGAGGCAGAGGACGTGCAGGAGGACGTGTTCAGTGAGACGGATGTTCCCCAGAGCCACAGAGCGGGACTGAGCATGCCCAGTGGAGCCAGAGGGGCGGAGACTGGGGAAGTGGTGGAAATGGGAGAGAACCAGAGCATCACTGGAGACAGCGGTATAGACTCTCCTCGGTGAGTGCTTCTCTTTATTTTTATATTAGCTGTGATAACATACTGTGATGTATTCAAAGCCACTAAAGTTACTGAAAGGTAAACAGCTGAGAGTGAAGAGAAAAAAGGTCCAAAGAAGAAGAAGGGATCATAATCTGTTTGGCCAGGAGCACATTCTCTTCAGGTTAGAGTTTTTACTAGTTTTCACACCTTTGGCTCCTCGCTGTCTCTCAATTTACATTCTTTTGTGTGTACACGTCCATGACTTTCAGCAGTGTAGTGTTGACTCCATAGAAATCTCATTCTGCTTCTATGGTTGTCTCAAATCCTGCTGTCAAGGCTGGTTCATTATTTTCAGTTAGTTTTGGATTCCAGCGATTATGAAAACAAGATAATCAAGATAAATTAATGACTTATCGTATGTTATAAATCCACATGTTTAGTTCACCTCAAGCCCAGGTGACGTAAAAAAAGCATTTGGTCACTTGAAGAGCAAATTTATTTTGATGATTTATGGTGCACATTGAGGATAAAAAGTGCAGTGGTTGAAAAAGTATTCAAATCCCTTACTTAAAATATAAAAGTACCAAGTACTCATTATGCAAAATTAACTCACTCAGATTGTTATATTCCAAATATATTATGGATTATTAACATACCTGTTAGTTTAACACACTTCTGCACTCAAAATAGCAAGTGTAAGTAAAGAAATATGCAAATTTCGACAGCTCCTGTCTTATCCCAGACTGTGAGCCCACACCAGACTCTACCCGCTCCGAGTTTCAGAGACAGGCAAAATAAACACTGTACTGAGGTCAGTTAACCTCAGGGCTACATGTCTCCCAATTTGTGTTTTTTCCTTTAAAGTAAGCTGAACAAACACCTTGTGACCAATTACAGCATCCAGTATTTGAACAGGAGGGAGTCATTTTGATAATTATGTGTAATTGCTGTGCCGCACTTAAATTCTCGTGTTAGAATCAAAGAGGAAGAAAAGACTTCTTCTCTGACATTGAACTCGCTGTGCACCCCGGTGTGTGTGGGTGGACAGATGGGGGCGCATGAACACGTCACCCTGTTTAAATGGAATTTTTATGGAAGATATCAACCTTATGTGCCAGTTTTTCCCCCTCCTACAGGACCCGTGTGAGTCTGGCCTCCAGTAACACTGTCATCCTGGAGGGTCTGAAGAGAAGAGGCTTTTTACAGAACCTGGAGAAACTGCATTCAAAGAGCAGCGCCATGAGACCACAGAGCTCGCTGCTGCAGCTGACTCCGGTCATGAACGTATAGCAGGCCGGAGTCTCCTGCTGAAGCTCTGTGTGGGATCTCTTCACACAGCTCAGCATGAAAAGGACAAAACCTGGTGCTCCACTCTCCAGCTCTATGCAACATATCCAAGAGGTTTGCACTACCTCCGTATACTGATACCTGTGTACAAATGTACAGTATATATATATTTCTTTTTGTAAATAATTTGAAAGATAATATGCTATGATTCTTTCTGTGTATGAGCTGTATAATTCATGGTGTATTGACAGTACAGTTTTTCCTTCTCAACCTGCCTCATTAGTTAAAATGTCCATAGCAGCAATAACATCTCCTAGAGTTTCCTCTTTTTCTTGTCATTTAGTAATTAACACAAATAAAATTGTATATGACGACCAAAGTGACTTTCCTGTCATTACTGCTCACTTTAAAACAACTTGAAGAGTACCTGCGATGACAGCGATGTAACCGGGGAAACGTTTGTTTTTTGGCATGTTTTGTGTCCTTGGGGTGTTAGAAAATGACCTCAAATGTAAGATGTTATTGCAGAAAGGCCTGTCAGCTGTTTACTTGAGCCTTTTGCTTATTATTTAATGAGTCTCATTTGTTAATTCTTATTTATCTTAGTGTGTTCCTGACTTGGGTGTAAGTAGAAGGGGCATTGAATCAATTGAATGAATGAACTTGAATTTTCAGGCTGCTCCAAGGATATACGTAACACACACACACACATGAAAAAGGGTCACATGCACACACTTTGTTCTTTGTGGATGGAAATGTATAACTGCTTCCATGTTGGGTGTTTTGTCAGATTGAACACTGTCAGATTTCTAAGACACAAACTCAACTTAGAAGCAAAAAAGACCAGAAACTGACAGTTAGTAGCTCAACAGTTGGGCTGTGAGCGCCCCCTGGTGGAGACTTGTGTGTCATAACATCTTTGGTAAGAATCATCCTCTATATAAATATATGTATGAAGAGATAACTCACTCAGATGCTAGAATGACATTGATGTGTTGGCTGTACTTAGTGTTTGAGCCATGAAAAGAGTGACTTTGAGACTTGTGAAAGCTCCATATCTGATTTTTGTGACCAGATTGCTTTTAATTAACATTTATATGTATGATTTAATCTTTTAAATACTGACTTGTTCCTCTTCTTCCAGATTAAGTAGTTTGTGTAAAATCGATTCCCCTCATATTCTAACTGCCCTCCTGAGTCTATGATCTGCAGGGATGAATGATTCATGAAGTGCAGCCTGTGATACAATCCGTAAACAACATTTAGCAGAAAGAAGACAACTGTTTTATTTGCTGTAGGATTTTTTTCATTTCAGATCATTTGAAGAGGTTTTTATCCTTGCTGTGCATCTATTGTTCTCCTACACACTGAGTGGTGCAGGGCGACATCTGGTGGTCATTTAGAGGTACTTTGCTTTTGCTGTGGTTGGTCTCAACTCCTATAAAATGTGAAAGATTGTCATGTAAACGCAGGCAAATGGCTCATGCAAATATGAAGTGATTCTCTGTTGCAGATATCTAGCAGAGTGCCTCGCTGGAGAGAAAGGGACGTATAATGATGTATAATTTAAGGTATGTGATCAACTAACGGTCAATCATATTTTGAGCTCAGTTTGTAAGATCAGCCCTGGAGCGTTAAAAGCAGGGACCAAATTCTTGCTCACAGTTTTTACTTAAAAATACTCATGCATACATTATTATAGATATAAAAGATATGTCTACAACTACAATAACCTTTAACATGATATATTTTTGTTTTGCAAAATATTTTCTCACATCCTAAAATATTTCTTAAGCTGAAAACCTTTTTTAGACATGAAATTATTCTATCTTAAAAATTGAAACCCAAGTTCATAAACCAAATATTTGCATTTTTTTTCCCAAAGCATGTATTGCCAAATCTAAGCCTACAGCAATATTGCAAGTTAAAACATTATTTTACTAGCTTTGGTTGTTTTGATCATGTTTGCTACTTTCAAAGGACCAACTTAAGACTTATCTAGTCATTAGCCATCTTATGAGTAAATTGTCTAATTTCAAATATTGAAAGATTTTTGGTTTGTGATTTTTTTTAGATACAACACTAGGTTATGTTGAAAATCAAGCAAATTCCTATAATGGCTAAAATTAGGCATTTTTCAAACTTTCAAGACTGTACAAATTTGAAAACTATACATATGTCAAACTGTTTTGTAAACTCTTGAAATGTTCATTTCATGTTACAATCATACTTGTGTATACTTTATATAACTATTCTTATTTGTTTGTACCATAATGTTGACTAGACAGCTGCCACGTCTCTAAACTAAAAGTTTTCCTAATTTTTTTACCTTTCATGTTTAATGCTTCTCCCTTTTCAAAACCGAACTTCATTGATAAAATGTCACAAGAGAGTCAACAACCTTTATTTGTCCATATATGTGCCACTCAAACTGGGAAGGTGTTACAGGATTTACCCTTAAGAGAAGCTTATATGGATCATTTACAATTTTTCTCTCTACAATGAGGCCATTGACAAAAAATGAAGGGGAAAAAATAAAGACAATATGGTCGTAACAGTGTAAACACATGGTAATATACATGAAAGCAAAAAAGCAATAGGTATCAGTGACATCAAATTAAAATGTAGGGCAAGTTAGTATGAATAAGAACAGAAGACTCCTGAAAACCCTAACTTTTTTTCCTCGAAAAAACAGCTCGGCATACATTTCTACATAGCATGCAATAAGGCACCTATCTAAACACAAGGAAGAAACCTATGCTACAGTTTGAAGCACAATTGTTATCCAAAAAAAAAAAAAAGGAAAAGAAAAAATATTGCTCACCGTAATGTTCACTCCCATAAAAACTGTATATCTCTCATTCCCTTTCATATAACCCAAGCCATATCTAAAAAAATACATCAGTTTGTAAAAGATATCTTACACAGAACAGTAAATAGAGCGCAATCCACTGGAATTCGGAAAAATCTTTTAAGTCCTGTAAAAGTGAGATTTTCTCATGTAGTCTTTTAGTATACACACAACTTGTTTTTCTTTTTAGATCAAATCGTGATAGTTGGCAGATCAACATGAGTAAGAGTTACCTTTATTCTATATACAGGTAATTGAATTAGTCTCCAAAGCAATAAACAAAGCGTGATGTCGCATTTCATGTACATTTGGTGCACGGGGTACAGAGGAAACTGCACAGTAAATAATTAGGACACAGGTCATGTTGTAATATGCTACCCAGTAGGCTTTTATTTTCTATTATGCATTTACTAATGGCTAAATTGCATGTCATAGTAGAATCAGGGTGTCGGCCAATATTGCTCTCTGTACAGTCGATGCAGCAGTGCTAACCCATCGTAGACATACAAGAAAACAACCTTATAAATATACAAGATGGCTCGTGTCTGATGGAGCCCAAATTCAAAAACAAGCTGCATGAGAACCCCTGCAACATGTTTATCTCCAACACTTAAAACAAATTAAACTGATAAAGAGGGGGGGAAAGGGTGGAGACAAAGTGGATCAAAGTGGACCTTACTATCAAAAATGTAATCTTTTGGAACAGCACACTAGTCACCTATACATATATATATAAAAGAAAATCAATAAGTATTTACATTGGATTTTTGATGTTTGCTTCACATGGGTTATTAGGCGTATGAAAAGAAATAACTAAATCAAAACAAGTTCTTGTTTAATTGTGTTGGTAGCCTTGGATAAAGTTGCAGCTGAAAAGCGCATGTGCCCACCTGAAAAGGTACATAAACTCAATTCTTCTATCAAAAAGACTAACCAGAGGGCGAAGCACACTTTCCCCAGGTAACAATTGTTTTAGATCACCAAATAACATTTTTTTTCATTTAAAAGTGTTCAAAAGAGTCCTGGAGCAAGTGAAGCACAATCACAAACAAGAATTGAGGCTCCTTCACAATCTATTATTATACCCTCTTCATACTGAGCACAAAGTCCTGGGTTCAGCTCTGAATTATAGGTTACACAATCCCTCCTCCTTTTGAAGACTTGGGTTACTGTCCATTTATTGTCATCTGCTCCTCTTCCATGCAGCAATGTGCTGACCTGACCACTGTTGTCTATAGAAGTAGGCCTGACGTTGGCGTGGTGATGTCAAGGATGGGACCATTGGTTGTACAGAAAACAGGGGAAGGGGCAGCAGGGGTGTTTTTCGCTTGCATGGGACATCATTTGACAAAAGGAAAGGGGTGCTCACTGGTCTACATGGATCCTATGATGTCTGGAGAGGGAAGATGAATGGTTAAAGCCTTTTCCGCACTGGGAGCACCTGTACGGTTTGTCAACAGACAGGATACGCTGTTTTGGGAAGGCGTTGTTTGGGAATCCCTTCGGCGTGGGGATGGGGCTGTACTGCTGCGGTTGCGGCTGTGGCGTTTGTGGCTGTTGCTGCTGCTGTTTGTTCTCCAAGTGGACTCTCTGGTGCCGAGCAAGGGAGGAGGAGTGATTGAATCTTTTGCCACAGTGACCGCAGGTGTAACTCTTTCCCTCCGAGTGGACTCTTTGGTGCCGGGACAGGGAAGAGGAATGATTGAAGCCCTTGTCGCAATGGTGGCACATGTAGGGCTTGTCTCCCTGCTGGTGCACCCTCTGCTTTGGGGGAGTGCCGTAGGTCAAAGTTTTCCCAGGCTGTGGTGGAGAAAACACTGGATTCTGCAGATGGGTCTTGTGATGGCGAGAGAGAGAAGAGGAGTGGTTGAAGCCCTTATTGCAATGTCTGCAGGTGTACGGCTTCCCTCCGGCGTGGACCTGCTGGTGCTTCTTCAGATGGCGTTTGCGGACAAAACTCTTCCTGCACATGTTGCATTTGTAAGGCTTCTCGCCCGAGTGGATCCTCTGGTGCTCTCTCAGAGTGGCAGCAGCCGCAAAACATTTTCCACATTGTGTGCATCGGTGGGGTTTGTCTCCGAGCACGACTGCAGCGTGGGTCTTCTGGTGCTGCTTAAGGTTGGAAGTTGTGGCAAAGCCTTTGCCACACTGGCCACAGGTATATGGCTTCTCACGTGCATGGACCTCCTGATGCTTTTTCAAATGCCTTCTGCGGACAAAGCTCTTCCTACACTGGGTGCACTTGTAGGGCTTGTCCTCTGAATGCATTTTCATGTGTTCTCTCAGGGTGATCGCAGCTGCAAAGCTCTTACCGCACTCCGAGCATCTGTGTGGCTTGTCTGGCAAATGAATCATCTGATGAGACTTGAGGCTGAAGGCATCAATAACATCTTTGCCCATAATCTCAACTCCAGGGGGAACATAGGGCTTTTCTTTCATGTGAATCTTCATATGCTGTTTGAGGCTGGCCTCCACAGCAAAGCTCTCACCACAGTGGACACAGATGTAAGGGTTAAGGTCCTTGTGGATCTCAAAGTGTTGGTGAAGATCGGCTATGCTGCCAAAAATCTCCCCGCACTCGTTGCACTGCAGGCCATGGGCTTCATGTATGATTACACCATTCTCAGACTCCACCGTCAGCTCCCCGCCATGATCAGACTCCACTTTCACCACATGTTCACTTTCTGTTTTAAGCAGCACCTCTCCCAGAAGAGTCTCGCCTCCTGACGTCTTGATTTCTGCGCCCGTGAAACAGTGCATGTCACCATGTTCCACCTTGATGTAATCATGGTCTGTCTCGGCTACAATTGCATCCACACAGGCTACCGCTCCGAGCTCTGTCCCCAGTCCCTGGATCTTTAAGTCTGAGCCGTGGATCTCCAGCTCTAATCCACGCTTTTCTTCTGTCATGATCTCAGTTTCTGCTCCATAGTGAAGGTCGACATGGCTGTGGGCTATGACACACTCCGACCCAAGTGTGTCAAGGCCGGGTGTGTCACATTCAGTCTCTGACTCGGCCATGAGAACACACTCCAACCCCACGACCTCCGTTTTCCTGCCGGGCGATGACACAAAGGGGAATCGGGGTATATAGATCGTTTTTTGGGCAGTGTCGCGTTGGTGCTCTAGTCAGTGACCAGACCTGCAAAAGAGGAAAATACAGAAAATATTAACAATTGCCTTTATTCACTAGGACAGTAATGCTTTTACCTGTCTGAAAACAAGCTTTTGCTCAAATGTTTATCAATAAGTGAGAGTAGCATTTTCCTCTTGATACAACCCTGATTCCAAAAGAGTTGACACTGTACATACATTTTCTGGGTATAAAACAGGCATGGTGATGGTATATGGACAAGACTTTATCTAAATTGTGATGATAAGCCAACCTTTCTTAGATACACACTCCATTAAATATAATTACATTTTGCAAACTTTAATAATCATCCTTGGATTTTTATCCACGCCCCTGGAGAAGGAGCCCTGCTCTCCCAGGACAGCCATGCAGTACCTCAGCCAACACAAATATCCCTTGTTTGGTGGTAACAGTAAAGACAGAGGTGGTGTTGTGTTTGGTTCACACATTAGGTGATAACGAGTGTGACAAAGGGATGCTCTTAATATTAAATGAATGCAACCACTCTGTACTACTGTATGTACATTTTACTGTTTGTTTTATCTAAAAACAGCTCAGGATTCGCCTGACTGTGTTTAGAAAACGTAATGATTGAGCAATGCACAGATTTATAGTAAAGTATATGTATTTCTCATAACTCCACGCATCATATCTCATCAGCTGGCAAGCTTGCAATACTACTTAGCTAGCTAAGTGACCAATTTGCTAGCCAACTTAGCGCTCAAGGCGAGCTTCACCTCACTAGCTAACATAATTGATAAAATCAAAGTGGACCACATCATGATCAAGCTCTCAATTCTGACTTAATCCGCAAACCAAAACCTGACCGGCCTACAAATGTCGTTTATCCCTGCAGTTCGCTTTGCGTTTTCAATAAATGCAACTTAAAAGGTTTAGAAACGTTTAAACGGCAACGCTTTGTTATTAAACATTGAACTGCTGGTTGCTAGCCTTCAATAACAGCTACAAATAGCCTTCATAGCCGCTAGTTAGCTGGCTATGGTCGAGGGGCGACTGGTTAACGACAAAACAGCATTGTGTTAGCTGCTAATGTGTTCGCAATTTAGCCCGCTAACTAGCTTCTTAGCAAAACGCAACATGCGAGTAATTGAAGTAAGGGCTTCAATAAGAGCAAAATACTTACATTAAAACGGGCAGTAGATATAAGTAATGTGGTTGTATTTATGACACAGCTACCGACGCGGAAATTCTCCTTGTGCGAGTATTAACAGGCCATCTTGTTGTGCCACACCAGCACTTCCAGCTAGCCAAGATTACATGCTCGCCTAAGATGGCTGCCGCTAGCTAGTTAGCAGCGTTAGCTTCCGCCCTACATAACATGTTGAATTAGAGCGATCTCGAGTGAGCCAAAAACACATCAAGCTGAGCCAGACGTGTCTACTACCACATAAACATAATATTTAATGCATTTAATCATTAAGTAGCACCAAATACGACGCTGTAGGCTAATGGCAAGTCTGTTAGCAGGCTAGGAGCCACACCGTAATTCCAATCGGGAGTTGGCTAGCTGTAACAAAGATGGCTAACAGTGAGGGCGATGAATGCTGCGCGAAAAGCCCGGGAAAGGACGCCTTATACTTACATAAGAAACCAGGCAGGACACAGATCCCACAGCAGACGCAGTTAGAAGATAAGTACTCGTATAGAAAAACCTTCAGGTTAGTATGTGAGCTGTTATATGAGATAGCACGTTGAATCTTGGCTACGGACCTAAAGCCCTCCTCTACTGCGGCAGCACCAGACAAACCGCACACACGACTCCAATGGCGGCCTTGCTGATGTTAGCAGCTATCCAGCCGAGACAATATTAGCGTGCTGGCTACATAGCAATGATGCCAAGCTAACAAGCCAGCTAATCCAGTCTGCTAGCACGGCTAAAGGCTGCTCTCCAGTTTAGTACTAGCCTGTAGATTGTAAAACATTGGAGCGGAAGCTTTGCTCAACCGCCCATCCGACCATGTTAAGTCTGGTTTTTGCATGCAAAGATAAACTGGATTCAAGAAAAGGTGGCTGTGCTGATTCTATAACGAACGTGTCTCAAAAATAACCTGGATGAGATTCAAAAGCTGAAATAGTTCTTTAATTATACCAGTATGCCCCTGTGCTGGGCTGCTTTTCCAGCAGAACAAAATGTATCAACCAATGCGAGTCTAGGCCTGTATTTTTCCATTACAAAGTTCGGTACTATCACAACCGGATACACAAAATAAACAACCCATCCGCTGGCTACCATAACAAATAACAACAGCGATTATATTTAGTTAAACAGAGACTTCCCCCTGGCTTGAGGCTGCTGGAGTAATTTAAATGATGAATAATCACAAGGAGATGATCACACCGGGTTTAAATGTGTAAATACTTGCATGCGTACCTACCTTATGTCCTTTTACTTTTTGATTGTTGAAGAGAGAGAAAAAAGAGAATCGTTTATATGCTTCAAACTCTGGGTTGAGGAGGGCTTTGCAAGCTGTTGTTAGGCTCGTCAAACTGCTGTGTGTGTCTTCCTCTCTCTCTGCCTGTGTGTGTAGCTGGCGCCACTGCTCATCTGGCGCCAACGTTGGACGACCGACGCACTTTAGCGAAAGCAATCTTTGTCATTTCAATACAGCGACTACACCACTATCGCCCCCTGCTGGCTCGGAGAAAAACTGCAGGGCACGACAAGACAAATGTATTTCTATAGCACCATTCATACATAAGGTCATTCAAAGCGGTGGTGGAATGTAACTAAGTACATTTACTCAAGTACAAGGTAAGCATTAAGTTACTTTACAGGACTCATCACAGTATATAAAGTATTTAAAATAAGCAATCAATAATAATAGTCCAATATTATATTTGAAATATATATAACAATCTAAATGGGCTCATTCTGCATAATGCGTACTTTGAGGCAACTTTTGATCCTTTTTGTACTTTTACTTAAGTAAGTTCTGAATGCAGGCCTTTCACTTGTAGTGGAGTAATTTTACTGTGTGGTATTGGTACTTTAACTTAAGTAAGGAATGTGAATACTTTTTCCACCACTGATTCAAAGTGCTTTATATATATAAAAAAATACATGAAAAAGACATTAAAATAATGTTAGAAGCAAAATAAACATTACAAGCATTAGTGGCTGCATTAAAAGCATAATTAAAATATAATATTAAGACAGTACAAGTGTATTTAGAAGATTATAGAAACAATTGAAACAATCATAATCAAAATCATTCTTTTTGCCAAGTCTGTGCAAAAAAAGTACTACATTTAAATATAGGTTGTGGAAACAAGTACTTAAAGTAAAAAAAAAACAGCAGCATATACAGAAAATATGAAGAATAGAAAAAGTCAACATATAAACAATATTTAAAGATATATATGAAATATAAACAGTAGAAACCATGTACAAATATGGAATTATTTAAATGAGGATGGAGCTGTGCAAACAGGAATGTGCAAGTTAGATAAGGTCAGGTGGCTGTGCATTATGTTAACATGTAACTTGTAGAGGGCGGAGGGGGAGGGAGAGTCTGCGGGGGTCTCTGGCCTTGTGAGGGGGAGAAACTGCTTTTATGGCGGGAGGTTTTGGTCCTGATTGACCACAGCTTGCTGCTGGAGGGGAGTGACTCAAAAGGTCTGTGTTCAGGGTGGGAGGGGCCAGCTACAGTCTTCAACAAGCAATTTTAAGCATTAAAACAAGATAAATATTGTATAGTATGTAAGTAGCCCCAAGAAAGTGATGCCAGGGCATAACCTTTGAAAGCAGAAAGACATTAAAGCAATTAAGTGCATCTTTGAAGATAAATTAGAACTAAAAAATCAAAACAACGCAGTGCATAAAGCGTAGACTGGACGTTTTATGTTATTGACAATTGATTTGTAGAAAATATGCGAGTATTTTGACAATATTGCAAAGAATGGAAGAAGCAAATATATAGGACGAGGTAATAGAATATAGGAATGGAGGCTACACAGAGAGGTATATATATTTCACATAGTAATTAATTAGTCCCACAATTTCAGTGTTTTGCCCTGACAGTATGGGCAGCATATTGTAAATACAGACAAAGCACAAACGTATGTCTTTATTTGTCCTCCTTGTATGCACACAAATCAAGGTAAAGGTCACTCCTTATTAGTGTAGATTTTAAAAAAAAAGGAAAAAAAAGTAGTAAGCTTATAGTTTTGTAGGTTTTTACAGGTGAGTCTGGTGGGTACGACACTTTGGAAAATTAAGATAAGATAAAATAAAACAAGATAAGTCTTTATTTATCTTATCTACTATACATTAATATCAGCACTCCTACACTACTACTTCTATTGTGCTCTGTGAAGGTTGTTTATTGATGCACATTTTCAGATACAAAGTTATACTTTCAATCTTGGCGTTATATTATAAAGCACTATACCTACGTAATAATATAGTACAGCAAACCATTTGTATTCTGGTAGTTTCAGCTTCTCCTCTCTCCTTTGTCTCAACACTCATTGTTACTGACGACACACCATAGTAACACCCATTCTCTGCCTATTAAACGCCCAACCAGGAATACTGGTTTTACAATGAGAGTAGAGCACATAGCTTACATTCTGTCACACACAGCTTCAGTCACACAGTTTCACTGAAGCCGTTCACTTCAGGAACTTACTTTCTCCGTGGATAATTCTTCCTGCTCACTTTTTGTTGAGTCTTATCTTATCAGCTGTTGATCTCAACTGCTTCTTATTCCTGCTGAGCTTTATCACCTGTGGATTTACATTAGTATCTTCTGGACATCTCTTTTTAAAATGTCCCATCCCAGCACTCTGGATTTAGACAGATACAGCACCTTGGAGGACTCTCGTCGCTCCAACAGTCGTAGCCAGTCGAGGACCCAGTCCAGGTCCCAGGTCAGGTCGCAGGGCAGGTCCCAGGCAGAGTACGGGGACGTCCTGTGTGACTTCTGCACAACAAGGAAGCAGAAGGCTGAGAAGTCCTGCTTGGTGTGTCTGGCGTCTTACTGTGAGACCCACGTCCAGACTCACTATGACTACCCCGCACTGATGAAGCACAAGCTGGTCAAAGCGACGGGTCAGATGAGAGAGAAGCTCTGTGCACAGCATGACAAGCTGCTGGAGGCTTTCTGTCGCGCTGATGAGACATCAGTGTGTGTTCTGTGCATGATGGATGAGCACAAACACCACGACATCGTCCCGGCTGGCACTGAGAGGACCGAGAAACAAGTGAGTGGGGAAAACTATGTGATGATCCAACAGTTATTTGAAAGTTGATTTACTGAACAAAGCTAACATGAGAACTTTAATGTTATTATTACAGAAACAACTTGGCACCACGCTGCACAAATCTCAACAAAGGATCGACCAGAGAGTTAAAAAGTGGCAGGATCTTCGACAAGCTGTTGAAGCAGTTAAAGTAAGAAAACAATCACTTCAGTTGCAGTAATTTAAACACAGCAAGCTGCTTTCCTATCCATATTCTAACAAACTCCCTCTCTTTCTGATGTGTCTCATCAGCACTCGGCTCAAACTGCCCAAGAGGAGAACGAGCGGATCTTCACTGAGCTTCTGCTTTCCATCGAGAGGAAGTACAATGAAGTCAAGGAGATGATCCGTTCCCACGAGAGAACCACTGTGACACAGGGGGAGCTGCTGCTGGACCGCCTGGAGGAAGAGATCACTCTGCTGAGGAAGAAACACACGGACCTGGAGAAGCTCTCACACACCGATGATCACATACACTTTCTGCAGGTGAGTGCAAAAATCAGGGGTCCTTTCAGAAAACAGTAGTTTTATTAAATCTTTAGGCTAATCTCTATCTTCTACCATTCTCACCAGAGCTGGCAGTCTCTGTCAGGCCCCTCAGGATATGAAGACCTCAACAAGATCAGTGTCGCTCCCAATTACTCCTTTGAATCCACAAAGAGAGCCATTGGTTCGCTGAAATTGCAAGTGGAGGAAGTCAGCAAGACCGAAATGAGCAAAATCTCAGGAGCAGGTACAAAAATGTCTTTCTTTATCTCAAGTATCATCGACCCCTCACTGCAGTCACTGTGACCTCACAAAACAGGATTTGACCATAACTCAAGAATTTATACAGTAAAGAAAACAAAGTTTCACACAGATGTCTAAGAGGATGAAATGATGAAGTGTTTTTACAGCTCAAAGGTCTTAATGTATAATTATGCAGATTTCCTGTGCTGCTGAGTTGAAGATGTGCGTGAATCACGTTTTATATTTGTCTTTGCAGCAACATCCATAATCGAAGTATTGCTTACCATAATGCTTTGGCTTTGCTGATACAGATTCTTAGGTCTTATCTTCCATTTAACAAAAATACACTCACTACTTTCTATTAAATTCCTTCAAAGTCTTTCTCTGCATATATTAGCATACAACCACGAGGAAGCCTTTATGAAGCTCATGCTGCTGTGTGTTTTTTTTCTGCCTCTTTATAGTGAAGGATGTCTACATCACACAAGAAGGTGATACAGAGACAAGGAGAGAATCAATTTTGAGGGATGAACCGAGGACAAGGATAGAACCAAGGACAAGTGAAGAACCAAGGACGAGTGAAGAACCAAGGACAAGGGAAGATTTCCTAAAATGTAAGTTATTATGTTACTTTATAGAGACATAACTTGTTTTTTACTTTTAGCACCAGCTCAACAAGGCTGCTTGGCAGTGCCTGTAACCTGCTAACACGTCTTAAAACATGACAGTCATGGTGACAAGTTTCCGTCATGACTTCACCATGTGGTGAAAGGACCTAGAGTAACAGAAACTATGCTGCTTGCAGAACTGGTTTGGTGAAATGTAAGAAAGCAAACTTACAGTTCAGTATCACTTAAACAAACACAGGTGTTCCTGCTGGTACTCCGCCTGTGGAAAGCATTTTAACAAGCTCAAAGATATAAACAAAAGGTTTTTAGGCTAACTTTGTCATTTCTAAATATGTCTCAAAAGAGAAAAATGCCTAAACATAAGATAACATTAAATAGAATCTAAACAACAACCCAGAGAGGATTAATAATGACATTGTTCCCCATTGTTTAGACTCCTGCCAGTTGATTCTGGATGTCAACAGTGTCCATCGCAACCTTCACCTCTCTGAGGGTAACCGAACAGCTACGATGAAGAATGAGCCCAGGAACTACCCCGACCACCAGGAACGCTTCGAACACTGGCAGCAGGTGAGAATTTACTGCCTGTGAGGATGTGAGAGGATGAGGGAAGTTAATGTGGATGATACAGAGCTCAAATGTTGTGAAAAAGGGGTGAACAGAAACCTGAAAATAGACTTAAGAGACTTAGACTTAGACTGTCTTGTGTAATTTTCTCTTGACTTGCTATCCAAATGAAGCTTTTAGTATTAGTCCTCAAATGCATTCTTTCAGTAACAGTGCTTTCAATGGTCCAAGCTTGAAACTATCATCTTAACAGCTGCAATAAGCTGTGCATAAATTTTGTCTTTTAATTTGTCATTTTGTCATTTCCATTGCAGGTGTTGTGCAGGGACAGCTTGACCGGTCGTTGTTACTGGGAGGTGGACTGGAGGGGAACAGAAATAGACATAGCCGTTACCTACAGGGGAATCCGCCGTAAAGGAAACAGCAATGAATGCAGCCTGGGCTGGAACGACAAGTCCTGGAGTCTCTACTGCACTGACTCCAAATTCTCCTTTGTGCACGGTAACAGGAGCAAAGATATCGCAGCTCCGGTGTCATCTCGTATTGGCATCTACCTGGATTATGCAACAGGAACACTTGCATATTACAGCATTTCTGATGGCATGCAGCTTCTGCACAAAGTCCAGACTACATTTACACAGCCCCTCTATCCTGCATTCAGCGTGTGGGGCTTCGGTACTAGTATAAGACTGTAGGAGAGGTGCCATAATGCCAGTTCTTTACATTAAATTTACCCAATATTCTCAATATTGTTGTAAAATGTGATGCAGGGTGTTTGATTCATTGTTTTTGCTAAAAGTAATTATGTCCTCATGTATGAACTATAGAATGAATGTTAAATTATACAATTAATCTGTTTTTGTTCTTATGATCACTGATTGTTGTTTTGGGGCAATCTAGTCTACAAAATCTGCCTGTTCTAATAGAAACAATGTACAATAATTGATTATCATTATTTTCGTTATTTTCTCAACATTTAATGTTTTTTTCCCATTATGTTAAAGCATGTTATATTTTTATTACTGATATGTTATTAATAAAAAATAACCACAGTTTCTAAAACCCACAAGTGTATTTATGATTGATCTGGCACTTAAGATGTAAAGATAATTGAGTCGTTTTTCTCACTCATGTCAGTCTATAGGCCATCTTGCCTCCATTAATACCTACAATACAATACAATACTAACCAGAGGGCTAAATTAAAACCTGTGATTGAAGTAATTAAATTTAGGTCGTTGCTTGAGAACAGTGATGAAATGTAACTAAGTACATTTACTCAAGGACTGTACTTAAGTACAATTTTGAGGTAGGCCTACTTGTACTTCACATGAGTATTCCCATCTTTAATTACTTTTCAGGTCAAAATGTAACATAAAAATATGAAAAACTTAACCCAAAGAACAGTTTATTAGGTGGTTAAAATGAGCCTCACCTTGAGAAAATTAATATTTATTTTGTCCTCTTGGGGGCAGCAGATTCACCTGAAGTTAATCTCTACCAGAGATACCTTTCACATGAAAAATTGTTTCCTGATTGTGAAAGAAACAACACACAGAAAATGTATTTAAAGGATAAGAAACGTGCATGAAACATATGTGTATATTCTAAAGGCCTATTATAAGCCTAAAAGTTTGAAAACATATGTTATACTAATAAATTACTATCAATATGAGTATATAGGTAGACCTATTGTTATGACTGGGGTCATTAATTGTGCAAAACTGCTGTGTATGTGTGCCCTGCGCTTTTTATTTAAAGTTTTGTGTATGCAGATTGAGGTGTGCGATAGCAGCTGTTCGATTGGTGGAGACGTTCAACGCCCTGCTGTGATTGGCCTGCATTCGGAGCCACCTGCTATAAAACCAGCCAAGATGGCGGCTGCACTCTATTAGTATTTAATTGAACTAGGTGATTTGTTTGAATAGGTTCCGTTTAGATAGTAAGGGTGGACTGTCAGTTTTGTTATTCCCTTTTTCTCCTGTTTTATTTAGATAGTGAGGTAAGTTTGTTGTCATTTGTTTTTGCAGTAAGACTTATGTTTCAGATACAAACGTTTTGTTTGTTATTTTTGGCCTTTTGCTTAACGTTTTTTGTATGCAGATTTGGGTGTGCCATAGCCGCCGCTGGATTGGTGGAGAGGTTTCACGACCTGGCTGTGATTGGCTGCAGCCGGAGCCACCTGCTATAAAATCAGCCAAGATAGGGTTGCTGGTGGCAGCAGGCAGCGGGCATTCCCCTGGTCCTCCTAGTCTCCCTACTTCACTCGTTTTGTATTTAGTTGAACTAGGTGATTTGTTTGAATAGGTTCCGATTGAATAGTAAGGGTGGACTGTCAGTTTTGTTATTCCACCTTTCTCCTGTTTTATTTAGATAGGGAGGTAAGTTTGTTGTCATTTGTTTTTGCAGTAAGACTTCTTATGTTTCAGATAGAAACGTTTTGTTTGTTATTTTGGCCTTTGTCCACCCTGAAGCCTAATTTACTTGTTCTATTTTTAATTTATTATGTTGTAATGAATATTTTTCATTGACCTTGGAGCCCAACATTGTATGTGAATACTTGGGAGATGGGGAAGACGGGGCTTATTCATGTTGTGTCCTAGGCCCCCTAGATTGGGGCATAACATTAATACGGTAAAACTCCAGGGGGCAGCAGAAATCTCTCTCTCTCTCTC
>CAFUXE010000620.1:762642-785075 GCA_903364295.1 Serranus cabrilla
TCTGTGCATGTGTCTGGTCAGTGACCTGTCTCAATAAACATTAATGTTGAATTTAAGCAGTAATGGAACCAGTTTGACTGACACAATCCCGTCATCTGTGTCTTTGGCCCTTTGCATTCCCAGTAGACTGATAAGAAACGGTCAAATGTCGGGGCGCCTGGTCCTACAGGTTGAACAAACACACCTCAGTGGCAGGTCAGACTGGCAGAATGGGAACATATGGTGCTATAAAGTTTTATCCTGATATAGCCCAGGTGGCAAATTCTATTGTCTTGTTGTCTTATCATCCACTTGTCAGTCATCTATGAAGCACTTTTGACGGCCCTAACCTGTATGAAAGGTTCCGTACAGATAACATTTTATTGATTGATTGATAAAACAATGTAGTGTTAAAACATGACCGGCAGCTTTAGGACTTTATGACCCACACTGATATCATGCCCTCTCTTTGCTTTGACTATGGTTCATTCATGGTTTGTTGCTAGAATTAGAAAAAGTAGTTTCTTTTTTGGAATGATTGTTGCCATTTGATTTGGTTAATCATACCATCTCTCTTTCAGGTACGCCATGGCCTTGTACAATCAACACGTCTGCCCTGTGGATAACTGGTACGTTGGTTAATCCATTCTGTAATTGGTTTTTATCATACCTCTGTGGATCCTCACACACACAAAATCATGCCTGGTATTCTTCTGATTTGTCATTGTCGTCTTTTCTCTCTGGAATGCAGTTAGCTCCATTGGTCCATTAAGTAATGGGATTATTTCCTTGTCGGTCACGTCACAAATGTTCGACACCTTAATCTGTTTACACATGCCAAAGGAATAGATCACATTACATTAACATCTAACTGAAATGGAAAGAGTCTCCGTCTGACTGTCCTTCAATCTTCCCGACAACCACTCGTCCGATCAACTTCACACTTGGCAGGTTTATTCCTGACGACTAGAGGTGGGGAAAAAATAGTGCAATATATTGTTGTGCTCTCTGTCGCAATAAATAATCGATACACTGACGGCAAATATCGATATTTTATTACAACTCACATTATGGATTTACCCCGTTGTTACCGTCAGTACTTAATCTCTCCTGTCCTGTTTGTGGGGGCGCTAATCCCGTAAATGAGGGTAAAGTAGGCGTGAGCAGCGGCCGGTGAAGAAGAGGAGTTAACAACAGAAGAAGAACGGATGCAAGAATGGCGGAAAATACGAACAACGACAAACAAATTCAAGACCCACCCGCAAGTTTCCACTCTAAAGTGTGGACCCACTTTGGCTTTTACGAGACAGATGACGGGAGAACACTGGATAAAGAATATGCAATATGCAAAAACTTTTTTTTGGCGTTTTTTTACGTTTTAGAACGTAAAATATAACCGCAACAATACGAATCTGCAAAGCCACCTCGTTCGCTATCACGGTGAACTACTCTCAGGTGATTAAATAAAAAAAGGCACACCTAGTAAGCCGACGATCACTACTGCTTTTAAAGCAAAGTTTCCCTGTGGGTCACCGAGGGCAAAGATTGTCACCAAGTCCATCGCCGAATTTATTTGACGCTTGACAATGTGGTCGAAAATGATGGTGTGCCATCAGAAATAATCTTTTCTACCGCTGGTGACATTATCTCTGCTCAGTGCTCTTACGGCTGAGCATGCTGATCAGTTAGTGTTCCACAAGAACATTAAATATTAAATTTAAGAATCCATGCTTTTGTTCCTGGAAATAGCCTCATCCCAAATAGCTAGCAAATGATGCGTATACTAGCATTGCAGGGAGACGCAGCTATGTCAGGCACGTGTATCGCTCATTGTCGAGTGTGAAGTTGCTTGGACGAGCGGTTCTCAAGAAAGCTGCAAGCAGCCAAACAATCAGTCTGTTCAACCCAGGCATGTTTTAAATGGGAGCTGCAGCTGTGATTTGACATTTGTATTTGTCCTTAATTCATGCAGTGTCAGTGAGTAATTGTAGTATAGTGACCATTCCTCTGGCCCCTGGGTTTGTTTCAGACAAGCTGAGGTTAATTTCTCCCAGCAGAGCTACTATGTGATGACACAGTGGTTCTCCACCACTTTGACTCAGCAAACCTAAAAACAAAAGAGAGCCTGGTTTTGACCCCACTCCATGGCACGAGAACAAACAAAATGTACTTGCTGTTACTGTAATTAAAATACTGAAAATGTTGTTTATACCAAACGACCATAAGACTACATATTATGATTAGTATTATAACCAGTAAAACATCTATGGTTTATTTTTGGTTCTAAATCAGATTGTCACTTTAACCAAATGTGATTTAACTCCACATGTGTGTCTTTTAACATTAACTCTGCTGATGTTTGTGTGTGCACACGCGTGCATGTTTGATGTTCCAGGTTGTACAACCAGTCATGTGAAGAGGATCTGTATTTGCAGAGTGGGCCAACCTTGTGCTGCACGCTAGACAATGTACCTCTCATCAGGTCAGTGAGAGACTCCCGCCCTGAACCCAGCCCTACCTCTCTCTGTCTCTTTTCTGTCTCTTTGTTTCTAGTTTCTGTCTGGTGATTAAAAACAGGAACACTGTCCCATTGTTTTACATGACCCCTGTCGGCACATAGTTGATAAAAAGGCGAGTGAGCTTGAAGGAGACAGTTCTCCTAAGTGTGTGTGTGTGTGTGTGTGTGAGACTGTGCATTCTGAAAATAACTGGGGCTGAAATATCCTGCCTGCCACCGTGGCAGTTCAGAGGCAAAGCATGGGTCTGCGCTTTACCATGTACACACACATGCACAGAGGCGTCGGCTTACGTTTGGGAGGAAATCAAGACACTCCTGCTCTTTTGTTTAGCTTTAATCCCCACTGAGCTTTTAACATCAAAGACCAGTTGTTTAGTATTAATACTTTGGTTTGTTTGTTTAAAGTAGTCTGGAGAAAATTGTTAGAAAATGCAAATAAATCAATGCTTTTGTTTTCATTTCAACACAATGAGCAGGATTATGTAACCAAAAATGTTATGTAGCCCTCAAACTACAACTAAAGTGCAATTAAAGATTAACAGAAAGGCTGAGAAATGTCTTGATGCTGCAAAGGTAGTCTTCACCACTAATGCAACAGCGATAAAGGTGGAAAAGGTGCACCGTCTATTTATGCATCATATGCTGTTGGGTTTAATGAGTGATTGACTTGAAATCCAGCTATGTCAAATGAAGGCTAAAATCGGATTTAATGTACGTAATCATTCAACAAAACAGTAAATACATCAAAGAATGTTTAAAAATCACGAGTGAGAATTATCTTCCTGAATTTTAATTTTTCATCGGCGTACTGAAGAATGTGTGTATGTGACTGCAGTCAGCTGAGAAGGCTTTGGCTTTGTAGGCAGCAGGAGCTCGAGTACAGACAGCCTGTGTTGACTGTCTCCTGCCCTCCCCTCCTACAAACATTTCCCATTCCTCGCAGAGTGTATGCAGTAGGTGAAAAGTCAGAGGCTTGATGATGGGATGCGAGGAAGCATGGTTTCTCCCCCTGCTTTCCTCATTGCTTGAGCAGCAACGCTTCTTTAACAGCTTGCTATATTTCAGCGTGGACGTCAGGGAGTGAATCACTGTTGCCGTGTGTGTGCGTAGGTTGATTCACGTATTTCTCTGATTTATTTCTGTACACTCTTTCTTGCAGTAAATGTGGAACTCTCCCCCCTGAGAGCTGCTTCTTCAGCCTTATCTGCAGCACGGGCTCATTCATGGGTAAGGCATCATGTGCACACACAAACACACACACATTTCATTGATATCAACTCCAGTTCTGCTATAAGTCAACTAATCACTGATAGATTAAAGTTTAAGTAATTATCTTCAAGATTTTCCATTAAAGGGATCGTTCAGATTTTGTGCAGTGAGGTTGTATGAGGTACTTAACCACATTCAATGTATTCTGTGTAGTAGGTGATGGTCTGCATGTTCCCAGTTGGGAGATCCAGATGTGCGCTCCAGTCAGGAAGCAGACTGCAGACTGTGTCTGCCACAAAACGTATTTCAACCACCTAAACAGAGGCACATCCTAAAAATGTTATGCCTATTTATGTGTAGGCTATATTAAGGATATGTCCATCGATTTTTTGCAAGAAAAAGCAAATCATCTCATTTTAAACCATGAAGCAGCACAAACAACGCTTTATCAGCTGTCAAAAGTTGCTGATAAATCTTCTGTTGGTCAACTTATATTTTCAGTTCAGTGTTCTATAAAAGAAATATAAAAACTTAGGAAAGAATAGAAAGGAAGCAGTAAAGACGTATGAATTATAACCAAATGTGTTCCTCAACCTTCTCGAGATTAGTTTCATTTGTAGTAGCAACCAAACGTAGTTGTTTTGAACGACTCTTTTGCTTTTGTTAAGGCTGCAGAGAAGCGCTGGCACTCAGAAAAATGCCACTCCCGTGCAAAACCTTCAACCACACTGACCAAGAGCCAGAGAAAACCTTGCATGTGGTCATTTTGAATGAAGGGGGAGGCAGAAAGGAAAACACACTTTGTTTCAGAATTATACACAAACGTACAAGCGCTCATACGTTGTGAGTGTGTATTTTCTTATGCACAAGGAAAACACACCGATATAAAAGCAGGGAAGGAGCTCCCATGTGCTGCTCTGTGTGTTTTTGTGAGTCTACACGTGCTGTTCCCTGCGCTAACTGGTGGGCCTGACTACCCTGATCGAGTTAATGTTTCCCAGCTGTGGCTTAGACATGTTCTCTGTGTGTGTGTGTGTGTGCATGTATATAAAGCAGGGAAGCGGGCCCTCTGCCTTGTTTGTCTTCTCTTAAGGAGCCTCCGTGCCCTTAGCTGCTATTTAAATCCTGCCTGTCTATCCATGATGAGACAATGATCCTTGTAGATTCAAAATAAGCCATACGTTGTGTGTAGCTGACATCCAAATTACAGCTCTGGGGTTTGTCTGTGACAAGAATGGGAGAGCCTATTTGTGTGCATGTGTGTATTTATGTTTATGCAGTGAGACTACACATACTATACGGTGCTTGAGAGATCCTGGTTGCAGCTCGGTGTGAATTCTGCTCCGGCTGCAGTGAAAGTGGAGCATTAAAGCAGCACTGTTAGCCAACCGTGACCCCTGACCCGCAGCAGGTCTCTCTGCTGACCTTGTGTACATATACGTATTTGTGTAAGAGGAAGAGAGGTAGGCTAAGCACAGCGCTGTGATTGCACAGTTCAGTATACAGAAACGCAGGCAAGTCACTTGAGGAAAAGCTATGTGGCAACCAAACAATGTATCTGCCAAACAATGCGGCATCCCGGGGTTTAAAGCCAAACAAAAGCAACAGAATATTGCAGATTTCCTGTCTCCACTGTTGACTCAATTGCACAAACATGATGACAGTTCATGTCTGATTTGATTTGTTTGTAACTTTCCAGTAAGCAGTGTTTACCTGCAGAGCGATCCGGGCTCACTTCTCCTAACACAAAGTGTGTTAAATATAACAACAAGGTCAGACAAACTGGTTTAGACAAGGACAGGTGATTAGATTTTGGTGGTGATCTCTGATCCGGAACACCATCTGCAAATTAATATTATTGCGTCCGTGACCATATTGCCTTCACTAACTGCCGCCATCTAGTGGATGAAATATTTCAATGCCAGTGTGCTCCCAAAATACATGCTTTCAATATAATCCTTCAAGTGTGTAATTTGGCATTGCGTAACTGGACCTATTGCCTTGGCAGAGGTCTGTGCTCTCCAAGTGCTTTTCTAGACTTTTCTATTGTGTGTTTGGCAGCAGGAAAATGAAATAACCACACTATATTTTAGTTTGAGTCCAGCTGCATTTACACATGGTTAAACAGACCTGTGATCGCCTGCAGGTGCTTCAATCTTCTTCAGTCTCTGTAGCATTTACAGCTTCCTCGTCTGTGTTTATTTTTTCCTCACCATCTAATTAGTCTGGCGCATGTTAATACCTGTTGTAAGGGAAGTTATTATGGCTCTACAAAAGTAGGTTAAGTTGATGTGGCATGTCACTATACAAGAGGCTATTGTAAATAATCGGTGCTTAGCTTCTTAGCCTTTTGATTCATGTCTTACGTTGTACCTGCTGGAGTCAGCTCAGGGGTTCACCTCTATCTGGGATAACTTGGACTCAGTGAACCGCATATTGCCTCATAATTTTTCTTCTTTTTATCCCGGTTCCCACCTCTCTGCCAGTGTACATGTTTCATGTACATGAGACAATGCATGTATTCTTTCTCAGCATGCGTCCTGTGGGAGAGAATGCAGCTGGGTGTTTGGGTTGAAACAGATCTCCTTGTGGGGACAGCAGGGTTTATTTAACTGTGAGGTGTGGTGTGGCTGGTGTGACTTTTGAGCCAATACGCACTAGTTGTAGTGTTCGCCCACGTCTGTGTGCAAGTCTGTGCTTGTGGCGGTAAAAATTCTCATGTCAAATGTTCCATCTCCTGGCCAAAATATGTGCAATTCACGATATTATCCCAAAAAGAATCCAAATGTGTTTGATTACATCCAACTACAGTGATGTCATGACATACAGTTTAAAGCATATAAGTATGTTTATTTCATTTATACATTACTAATGTGCATTTAAGACCATTTTAAACCTTCTGGATTATAATGGAATTATCATCAGTTATCATTAATTTTAAATGTTTTTTTTTTTTATTAAATTATTCCTCAGTCCCTCATTGGCTCTTACATGCATGAGAGAGAAACATCTGTGTGTTTGATCCAAGACCTCTGGGCTTCCTGAGTTCAGAGAAAAGATGTGGAGCTTTTGTGGAACGTGACTAAAGCTGGACAGTGTTAGCTGCACTGGCATTATGCACAAATATTTCTATTGTTGAGCGTACAGACAACAGTTTCCTGAGCCTCTGAGGCCAGGTGGAGGTCGGCCACGCTGCTTACTCATCAGACATGTAACCTTTATGCTGTAAGAACATGTCAGCATGACTTGCACCCTCAGAGAAATATGCCAGAAAACGGCACACACAAACATGCCTTCAGAGTGCACAGGCATGATGGATGTCCTCTTCCAGAGTAATGGGGAAAATGTTCTTCCATGTATTTAACCTTCAGGCCGAGCTTACATCATTGTAGAGTAACTGCTAAATGCCATCAAGTTCAAACACGCTCATTTGTAATGATGAAAAAGTCATTTCGATGAAACGGGGAAAATCCACCAGCCAGCCAGTCTGCAGCAGAGAGACAGAGATGCTATAATCTAATGAAAAAAAAACTGCAGTTGACTTTCTTGGCCCTTCAGCAATACAGTGTGTTCTCCATTTAAAAAAAAAAAAAAGAGTAGGAAAAAAACAACAAAGACAAGATTGTTTCCGAGCCTGGAGACACTGCTGTTTGTTTTTCCATGATTGTAACTGAAATCACTTTCACAAGATGATTTTAGTGCAGAAAGAACACAGAGAAACACAAACACTCACTCACAAGGTCCGACCTTAAGATCTGAACAAAAGTAACACTGATAAACATTTGTTTATTTATTTTTATGATTTATTACATTATATAGTGATTGCTACTGCATTAGCTTGAGATAGATGCCCTGTACTCTGTTAAAAACAAACAAAAATGTTTATAGTAATAATAACAAACAATTATAACAATATAAAATAAATTAGAAACAAAACAAAAAAGACAACAATATACCATTTTTCCAGAAATTTTGCAAAATTAAACAAAATAATAAAGCTTTAATAAATATTAAATGTCTTAAAGGAGGAAGAAGTGGAAACCATTTTTCCACCTTGTTTTTTTCTATTGCATTTTTTCTAATGATATAATAAATAAATATGTATTTCTATGATAAATCACTCTGCTTGCTAGAGCTGCATGCTAAATTTACTCAATTCACAGTTAATCCTAAGATCCAACTGGAATATATGTTTTAATTTAACAGTGAAATAATTAAGACTGAAATTCTTTTCACATTTTCATAAAAATGTATTAAGCACATTAATAGATCATGCACAATCATGCAATATTACTGAAAGTAAAAAATGATTCTTGTATCTGTACAGTGATTCGTATCTACTGTCACATTTTGTTTTTTTTTCTTGGCCAAAGCTAAACCCTTCCACCAAGTTTCATGAATATCAAGCCAGAATAGTTTTTTCCTGCTGACAAACAAACAAGCCAACAAACCAATTACTGTTCACTGTCAGTCATTTTCTGATTATTTAGAAAAATACTGAAACTAATAGCTGAAACCGTTCCTACATCACACCAAGTAACATTTTATATGTTGTGTGAAAAAAGTTTTCATAATGTCATGTCAGACAGCATATACACAGATAATATATTCCTTTAATTGTCCAATATCAACTGATAATGTCTGTCAACTGTCAGGCTCTAATAATATTGCACTGTTGTGGAAGTTACTAGAGGAAAGTCATGAACTTAAACATTTTGTACTAACAGGAAGTTACTCAAACATTTGTCTCAACATTTTACGTTTTACGATGTGACATTAGTGTCCACATTGAGACGCTGGCTTGGAGCCAGCCGAGACGAGTGGAGACAAAGCTTGACATTGTTAAGTCCTCCACTCACGTTTTTCTTTCCTCTCCGTGACCACAGTTTCCATTTTTATTCTCTTTTGGCAGCCACGTTAAAGCCTGTCTCTTACACAGATGGTGACAGATTTAAGACAACAGTTTAGTCTCCGAGACAATGTATGGGCTTCAGGTCAGGACATGAGGGGCTCCTTGTCCCCTCTAATTCTCTCAGCCTGCTCCTATCCACTCACACACTATGCCCCGCTTTCCCCGCGCCCAGCCAGCCCTCGTCAGGCACCAGCCGTGAGGAGTGAACAAAGAGAAACCAAGCGGGGGTCAGCTCCTCAGAGCAGCAACAATACCCCCAGTCACAGCTCATTAGCACATCAGCAGTCATCTGTCCCACATACTGTACCTCCTCTCCCTTCACCTTTTAATCTTATGCAGGACGTAGACCAACCCCCCTCCCATTTAGCGTTCCCACTTTCCCGCCATTTCCTGCCTCTCATATTCCCAGTTGCTGGGAAAAGAAATTCAACTTTGTGTGACTTTTAAGCAGCTTCCAAGGATGCCTTGTGTTCTTTGGCGAAGTGAGAGGAATTAAACTGAAGTGAGGCGCTGTGAAATATTAGAAACAATACCAACAGTGTGCGGGGTACTTTTCCAGAACAAGGTTAACGCTACCTTTCCATGTCTTACAGTGTTATTAATGTGCTGAATAGTCCTCAGATTCACCAAACATTGACTCGTCTTGTCTTTGTGTTATGTCTCCGTCTGTAGTGATGGTGATTGTGCTGCTCCGTTACGCCCACGTCATTGAGAAACACCAAAACTGTGTCCTCAACACGGCGAGTCTCTCCACAGGCTGGATCTGTGCCGCTGGACTCATCATGGTGGGCAACTTCCAGGTACGCTGATCCAGTTTACTTTCATTAGACTGAGATTATATGAAAAGATAAAACCTAGAGTAAATGATAAAGACGATGGGATACAGCAAAACAATTCTACAATATGAATTAGCATTTGAGAGTTCATACAACACAAGGGGGGGGAAGTCAAAGGACATGAGTTAGTGCCATAGTAAGTGCTACAGGGCAGTGCACAAAGTGCTTTTTTCCATCTGTGTAGATTATGTGTGAAGGTGTTCAGCAATAAGCTGGGTCTTTTGTCTCTTTTTAAAAAAAGGGACTTGAAAATAGGACCCTGACTGACCGACTATGAGGAACTGACAAACTAGAAATAGATCTGTGGTGATTAGTTGATTAATCAAAAAGACATGCAACAGAAAACGAACCTATTTTCATAGTTCCTTCATCATTTAAGCAATTTTTCTTGCAAAAATTAAATTTCTCCGGTTCTAGTATCTTCAGTGAGAGGATTTGCTGTTTTTTTCGGGATCTTACATCATATTAAGTTGGCAAAAGCAACACATACTGTATGGGGACATCACTTTGGGTGAGAGAATATTATGATGGGCATTTTTCAGTGTTTTTTGATGTTTTTATAGGTTAAATCAAGGAAATAATTTTCAGAATTACTGATAATGAAAGCCGTTTGTTGCAGCGTTGCATGTCATTGTCTCTCAATGACATTCAGGCCTGTGGTCATGACTCTGCTTCTTTTTTTACATTTGGTTTAATCTTCCTCTAATGCTGCCCTCTCTTCCCACCCCTCTATCTCTGTCACACACAAGCACACATTGTGTTTCAGATCTACATTAATGTTGTTAAGGTTAAATTCTGTGCTGCCTTTATAGACACGATACTTCACAGCTCCTTCTGGTAGATAAAGTGAAGAAACCCAACCTGAATTCCTTCCCTGTAGATATTTGTACTTTGGAAAAGAATTTCTTCAAGTTTAAATATTTGGAGCCCTGGCTGGATGCCTGGACTGTGTGTGTGAACGAGGGAGAAAGACAGGGAGCAGTTACGGGTAGCTCTAATGAGACATCCTTGGTATTTTTATAAGAAATAAAGAGTTTGTGAGGGAGACGTCAAGAACAAATATACACAGTTTGTTCTTTATGAAAGGTTGGATACATCTGTGGAATGTTGTTACCATTCGGGTTCTGTCCTTCAACTTCTAAAAGAGAGCTAAATAGTTGCGTGTTGATAGAAGAGAAACAAGGAGGGCGAAAGCATGTGACCTAACACGGTGCATACTTTTTGCCAAAATATCAAAATGCCTTCCAGTGACTGAAACCAACTCTAAAATAACTGCAGTGCTGAACGCTTGTCTTGAATGAAAACACACTTTAATGATAAAGTAGAGAAATGTTTCCTTGAAAGTATCCGTTGTCTTTGTTACATCATTCACAGCTTGTTTTCACTAAAAGCTGTCTACAATGTATTACAGCTGTGAAAGAATCCAACAGTATTCAAGCGGCACTTGGTGCTGCAGGGTTCAGACAAAGTGTTCTGTTTTCAAGGTTAGGAAAATGCTTGAATTTGGAAATACTCCTTGGAAAATGCTTGATTTTGGCATGTCTGGGGGGCTAATTGGGAGAGTGTAGCGTTTCCCAATAATTACCTAGACTATGGCCCACCATAGTGCATACCATTAAAACCTAGTTCTAGTTCAAAATATCTAAAAAAAAAAATAAGATTTTTCATCTACACAATAAATGATATAAACCAATATCTTTTATTATTTAAAATGAAACCATCCCAAAACTATTCATTTGCTAGGGTAGGTAATTTTAACAGCTGGCAAAAAGAAAAAAAGGTTCCAATATACATTGATTTCTGTGGGTATAAAGGAGTTATTTTTTTTATAGTACCGGTAACTATTCAGGCTTTAAAGTTTGGAAATTTTTTGTTTAGGTTCCTTGATAGTGTTCAAAAAGAGCATGAATTTAATTTTTAACCCTGCCCTTTCTTGTTTTTATTTGCTTATGGTTCATTGGTTTAACTTGGGCAGCTCAGTTGTTAGAACGGTCGCCCACTGATCAGAAGGTCGGTGGTTTGATCCCTGACCATGGCAGGCTACATTTCAAAGTGACTTTGGGAAAGATGCTGAACCTCGAATTGCTCCCAATGCTGCGTTCATTGGTGCATGAATGAATTCCTGATGGTGGCAGGTGGCAACATGTAGTGCAGCCTCAGCCACCCTGATGTGCCCTTTTTTCTTTTCGCCCCTGCCCTTCAAAAAGTCTGTGCACGCCACTGGTTAAAGTGCTTTGAGTGGTCGCAAAGACTAGAAACGCACCATACAAATACAGTCCATTTACTATTTAAGTTAATTCATTGGTTATGTAGGAGAAGTGGCTACAGTGAGAATTTCACTTTTACATACATCTTGTTTATCCGGTTATATCATCATATAAGATTTACCTGCTGTCATTTAAACATGAGCAGAGAAAGGATGGTCTGTGCAGCCAGGTGTGGCAAACTGAACTAAATGTTTTCTGCAGAGGTCTTATTTTAACAATTAATGTCTGAAGTTTGCTGTGTGACGAGGCACACGGCAAAGAAGGATCGTCTTAAGGATCGAGTGTGTGTTACAGGTGTGCAGAGGCAGTTTTTCTCAGACTGCACCAAGGTTGTTTTCACCTTCTTCCCGCTTCTCCTTTGGAGCCTCTGCTCTGCAGAACTGGGAGGAATTTTACGGGAAGAGCCAGGGGGAAGTGAGTCATCAAGTCTGGCCATGCATGGAGAGGAGCTGGGCAGACAGGGTGTGTGAAGCAGGGGCCCCATCTATAACCAATCACAGGCCGGGACGTAGCCGCTCAATCTCAGACATCCCGTGTCTTATAGCCGGGGACATTCCAGTGGGATGGAAATAGAGATGTCATTGAATAAACTGTTCAAACCACATGACAGATTAGAAATCCTGCTGGAGGAATGAAACACAGACCCGAAACATATGGACACAGCATCCGCAAGGCAAACAACACAAACAAGTTGGAAATCAGAGGAGAAAACAGCCGCCAAAATCTGATTAACCCGACACATCAAAAGAGAGTGAAAGCACCAGAAACAAAACATATGGCAACATACTGAGCAGTGGCAACTGCTTCAGTTTGTAGCTGTGTGTTATGTAAGGGTTTGGCAGCGCAGCTGTGGTGTGGCCACTGGGGCTTTTCCTGTTAGGTGGTCTGACGGTTTGGGCAGAGAAGCACATAAATAGATGATGGAAAAGCACATCACTGCCACACAGAGGTCCATGGGAGTGACACAGCTGGGCTGAGGGCTGCAGGGAAAGAAAGAGGACCAGAAAAGCTGTCTGGGCTGTTCATCCTGCATGCTCCTTTACGGATGATGCGTACTGACAGCAGAGCCTTGTTTTCTTGTTGATGTTGTTGCAAACTGCCAGTATCAAACCTTCCTGATAGTCTCAATGCACTGAAGATTGTGTCAACAAGGATGTTTCCACTGGGTGCGACTTGCAATGCAGTGTTAATGCGCAGTGTTAAGATATGAATCAAGTTTCAAATTGTATTTAGTTTTGCTATTTTCTTTGCTTGCCATCTCCTCTATGCTCCATCTTTCTGTGTTTATCCCACGCCTTCTTATCTTCTAAAATATTCTTTATTTCTCTGTTTGGAGGCTTAGCTTAGCACAACAACTGGTAGGGCTGTTTGATTGTGGCTATATATATATGTGTGTGTGTGTGTGTGTTGGTCACTATTTAGGTCATGATTATTTTTCATGATAAGTCACTGACCTTTAAGGGACTTTCCTGAACTTTAAATATAATGCAGCTGAAAATATAAAAATACACTGTTAAACCCATAAAGTTGGATTAATGTTCCTAATAATAATCCTCTGTTTATTCCTATTTAAATGCAATCAGTAATCACTTTTGACCAGTTGCAATGATTACATTACACACACACACACACACACACACATAGATATTATATATATATGTATTATATATATACATGGAAACAGGTCAAAACAATATTGTATTCCAACTTTATGAGCAACAATGTAAATGAAAAAAAAAAAATACCATATACTTTGGAATACTCCTTTAATATAAAATATATATATATATAAATGAGTTCAAAATAAATAAAGTATGTTTGAGGCTTGGTGCATTTCCACAAGCTACTGAAAATACTAAACACATTCAATATATAAAGTGATATATACAAATGAGATAGCATATGTTGCCACAACCTACTTAAAACAACTAAACAGATATTCATCCGTTTTGTAAACAATATTCAACATATTCCAGTCAGAAATATGCCAAAAGCTTTTATACAGTCTATGGCCAAAAGTCATTAAGGCTGAAGTTCAGATGAAAGTGCTTTTGCAATAAGTGGTGATGACACGTGTGTTACAGATTCTGGCTGGCGTTTGATACATCAGGTGTGTTGTAAACAGTTGGAAGTTAAGTTTCACTTCATCTGACTTTGGTTCATTTTCCAGAAAGTGGAAACTGAAGCTGACAGAAAGACGTCAGTTGGGCTTGTTCCCATGTGTACATCCTCACACTCTTATCAGCCGTCACGCTTTTACTTTCTGTATCGTTGTCGTACCCAATCATTCAAAAAGCCGTACACATTAAAAAGCATTTATTTAAGTTTATCAGTGAAGCAAAGAAGCACACACATTGACTGTAGCAGTTTTTCTTGAAATTTTGCACCAGTATTGAGGACATTTGACAGATGTAGGCACACACTCTAGTGACTTTTAGCTGCAGTGACAGATGACAGCAGATGTTCGGAGATGTGTACGTTTCTGATTAACACATGTAGCCATACTGAGAGCTTCCTCCATATGTCTCTCCTGTTTTTCATTGTCTCTCACTGCTGCCACGTTTCAGTCCACCTCACCGCTCTCAGCATCCATCAGTTTTTCCACGGTCCATGCCTTTGTCTCTGAGCCTCAGTGTTGTGACAGCTCGTTGTCCTGGCATACTGTACAAAGTGTGAAAACATGCATAAAGTAGAACGGCAAAGGTGGCTTAATGCCTCATTAGGCCATCAGGTAATGACTGCAATTAGTGATAGAATCTGGGACACCGAGCTGCACGCACACACGCACACATGCACACACACACACATAAACACATAAACGTTATATTCTTGATAAAGAAAATGGTGAAAACATCTTCAGATTACTTGTTTTATCTGAAAAGGGTATTTTGTTAACGATCACATCCAACTAAAACAGGCAGCAAATCCTCTCAGAAGAGATGCTGGAACTGTTGTAAATGTAAATGTTTTGGCTGAAAAACATCAGTAAAAAACAAGAAGGTGCCGGGAGGACAAAGCATATGGTTGCTGTTTGTGCTGTTTGTGTGTCTGTTTTTCCATTACTGAGTATAGTGAGTAACAGATTGGCAGTACTGCAGCAGTGCCAGTTACATGTAGACACATTAGATGCAGTAGGAGCATTAAGCAACAGCCCAGAGAGGTTGTAGTGGTTTATTGTGATTTTAGAACAGATAAGGGAAGTTATAGGTCACAAAGCTACACTATCACATAACAACATAGCTAACAAAAGCTGAGAATAATTGGCTACAAATAATGCAAGCCAGCTAAAGCTGCATTGTTAGTTTAACATAGATATCAGTTCAGTATTGGAGGATTGAGGAGGATCATCAGATGTACCTCTAATGAAGTGACAGGATACAGCGGGTTCCCAATATGCTCTTTGTTTCTTTCGCTGGCATCTGTGGTTGTGGTTTTTCTATTTTTATTTTTGTGTGTGTGTGTACATTTAATAGACCAGTGCGGTGCCGATTCGGAACACAAGCCCACATTTTGATCTGATCTTTGGGCCCCCGGAAGCGCTGTTGAAAACCGCTAATCCGATTGACTTCATCCTCGACACTGCACTCCCTCTGGTCTTTAGCAATAGTGCAGCCAAGTGGAAGTTGATTGGATAAAAGTTTATTGAGATATGCAAAGCACAGTCTGAAATACATACTGACACACATAAACACATAAATACATGCAGCCCTTTAAAGTTACATGATGCCGCTACAGCACCACTTATTGGGCATCATATCTACACATTTCCAATGTGGTTGCAATAGCACAAAACTTTCATGTGATATGGATATGACACTTTTTATAAGAGCCCTCTGATGACTTTTAGAACATCAAAAAATCTGTGAAAGGAACTTTTTCTCTAATGGATTTTTGTATTAGCCACTTTAGCCACCTACTATGGAAGGTACTAGACTTAAAAACAATACCCAATGAAAAAAACACATCTTCTGTAACCAAATACGTAAGAATGTGTAAGGCCTTGTTGGGATTTATCTCCCATCTTCACCTTGAAATCTAAGAGAAGCTCCGTGTTGCTGCGTCCGCTTTTCATATAGAATATTCTGGAAATCGTACTTTTCCAGGATTAGCCTACTTCACAAGAATGTTCAGTATGTACTAGCCAGGTCAGTGTACAAATGGCTTAGAAGCCAAGACTAAATAACTTCTAGGCTATTACTCTAATGATCGCTCAGAGTTACATTGTTATTCCAAACACAAGGCTTTAACCTTTTAGCATCGGCCAGAAAAAGCAATTCTTTGTCATCTGTCTAAATTAGTCTGGAGCGAATGTGTTTCTAGCTTTGGTCAATGCTTCATTGAATCTCTTATCTGTTCTGATCAGTACATCTGAGCTCCCTCTCTCTCTCCCTCCTTGTGTGTGTGTCCTGCAGTGGGAGCCGTGGTCACATGCTCCTGAGCAGCTCTTTTGTGTATTGTTTCTCATCGTTCTTGTGACCAGCAGGGAAAAAGGAGGCGTTCTGTGGTGTTGCTCACTGCTGTCGTTAACTTCCTACCACCCTCTCATTTTCACTCATTCTTCTTTGGCTTCTCACTAAAAGAAACTTAAGAGGCTTCTAACTGAATATTACACAACAATGAATAATCAGCTTGGTGCAGAAGCGGTCTGATGTTGCCCCCTTCTGATCGCTCCCACGTGGTGTTCCCTTTTTTCAACAATGCAACAATCTTATCTTTGCACATTTTAACCTAAATCCTGTTTCTCCTCCTCTCTTTATTTGACAGGTGGATTATGCCAAAGTCCTCCACTATGTCGGAGCAGGCATCGCCTTCCCCACCAGTATGCTGTTTGTGTGCCTGCAGTCAGCGCTGACTTACCGACTGGCAAAGACCCAGGGGGAGTACAACGTGGCCCACCTCCGGCTCTGCATGACCCTGCTGGCCTTCGTAGCCTTGGTGCTCAGTATCCTCTTCAGACGCTAACAGATGGCAGCCTTCGAGTGCTTTAGAACAGAGCGCCGTGCTGCCATCCTGAATCAGGACAGAGGCAGCCCCTCCACGTTATATCACAACAGCAGTTTCCCTCCAGTATTCATGTCAGATCCTGTCTTTAATGCTATGGGCCATTTTTTTTATTGTTTTTTACAGCTAAAGATGAGAATAGATTCAAAGATTTATAGTGGATGTGGAAGAGAACAGATCAGTGCTGTGAAAAACTGACACTGGGAAAATTGTTTTCATTTGTTTCTTGCTCATAGTTAGATAAACTGATTGATACCACTCATGTCTGTACGGGAAATGTGAAGCTACAGCCAACAGTTGGTTAGCTTAGCATAAAGACTGGACACAGCTAGACAGTGTTTGGGCGTGCAAACTCTAATTTGTGACACATTCTGGCTCAGTTTTCTCCGTCCACTACATACAGAGTTTCATACCAAACCTGGAGCGTCTCAGAGCCGCAGCCTTTTGCCTGTCTGGTGGAGCTGACAGCATCTGAAAAACTGATATGTGGTTTTTATTCGGACTGTTTATTGCCAGCTGCAGAAGTTATTGTGGCTGAACAAGAAGTAGTCTGCCCAAAATTCCCAAAATGTGAAATTATTCTTCTACTGTAATTTGTGCTGTATACACATCTTAAATGCCAAGGCGACTAAAAGTGAGAACTGAGAACAAACTTTTGATAATCAAGAGGTAAGTTTCTTATTCTAGGATCCTTATTTAGGTAGTGAAGCAGAGTTTGATCTGGGGTAAATGGGGCTCAGTGTCAGGCTGTCCACACATGGTATGGTGAGCTCAGGCTCTCTCTCTCTCTGCTGTGCTGTCGTTGTTGTTGTCCTTGACCATGTTTTCAGGTGGCGTGTTTTTCTGTCAGGAGAGCTTCGTCCTTCAACATGCGTCGGCCATCTTCGAATGGGTGTTCTGCGTCATCATCATGCTGTTTTACGGGACGTTCGCCTTTGAGTTTGCCGGCATGTCGTCAGATACCATGGTGGTGCTGGCTCGAGGGACCCTGGGACCGGCTGGGAGAGAACACAAGGTGGACGCACTGGGATCACTGGGAGGGCCCCTTCCACACTCACAGCCACATCCACTCCAGCCTGAGAACATGTCCATACTGTAGCCCGCTGGCACGCTCGATGCCACACAGTCGGCGTGTTTATTCCTTTAAAACTCTGGTTGTGGAATGAGTTTAATTATTCATTTCCTCCTTCTGAAGCTTTGAAATGAACCAGGCCAGTGCTGTCGCCGCTCACGGCAGAGTGGATTCTACTGTTTCAGCCACAGGGGCGTAGACCTGCGGCCACGGTGGAGAGCTTAGCTTGTATTGTGCTCACGTCAGAGCTCGGTGTCTCTAAAGAACTTTGTTTGTATTTTGCACATTGCACAAGTGTGAAACCAAATTTTCTCCTCTTACCAGCAGAGGAGTATTGTGTCAATCAGATCAAGAAAATGTCCCGTTTCCCCCTGAGATCATGTCTCTACAAGTGGCCTTGGACCATTTCCACTTCGGAGGACTGCAGCGATGCCTTCATTGTACGTGATGGAGTGAAGGCTGCTGGACGGCCGAGCAGATAGTGTTATAGTGAGGAGACAGAACGAAAAGCAAGTGTATGAGTGTTACAGTGAGAGAGGTCAAGCTTTTTCACAAGAGAATGGATGAATGCAATACATTTAAAGAAAGTGTCCAATAAAAGAATATAATAAATGTTTTAGAGCAGGGCAGCAGTCTGCATTTTGCAATCATTTAAACCTGCATTAAGCAATATTTTTGACATAAGCAAAGGAATTGTGAGGTAAAAGACTGAATCAACAGAAAAATAACTCTTTTTATTGTTAAAGAAGTAGTGAAACAATTACGTACTTGAGAACAGCCTGAAACATCTGGAGACAGATGTTTTTCTCAGGAGTTGACTGATGAAGGCCAAAAGCAAAGTGAAGATTTGACTCATATTTTAGGTAGACATTCGGATGATGATATTACTCCGTGTTTGCTGGATGTTTGCCTACAGCTTCTTTGTTTTGTGTTCAAATATCACTTGATGCAGCTTTAAAATATGCACCATCACCAACTCCACATATGCAAGCCTAACATTATTTCAAGTATTCACCCAGCACACATTGTCTTATTGTGTCTGGGCGCTGTGGGTGATGTCGACTGTGCGTCAATAAGTCAAACTTTATGACTGAGTCTGAAAGAACACGTCATCTTTCCCTCTTACTGTTCAGATAAATACACCATATCGACCTTAGACCTCATATTGATTCAACTTCCTCTCTGCAGAGATCTACCAAAGAAAGATGAAACAGTGTCCAGAGGCCAAATGGGTACCAGCTAATTCAAGCCAGAGCACCGGGTTTATTGAGTTTAGTGAGGAGGCGTCACACGTGTTTCAGGTCCTATGGACGCAGGTCTGCATCTCATTACAACAAGGAGCAGCAGAACATGCTGCCACTGCTTTACCCACTTACTCTTTTCTTTGAGCTCTCCATAGTTGGAGTTTTTTCACCGTGTTTGTTTCAGCTGGTGTAGCGGGACAAAGAGAAAAGGATTTGTTACGCAAGACATAAGTGGGATGCACTGCTCTGCCTCTGTGTTACTGTACAGCAGAATACGCCAAATACCAGTCTGCCTGTGTCATCGGTGCTAAAACACACAAGGCCTTATCCTGTAATTTCCCCGAGTTCTGCTGTAATAACGTCTGATGAATGAAAGCAATAAGCTGGAGACATCTCAGCATCATTGACTGCTAATAGTGGAGGAACAGCAGATTGCATGCGTGCCTGTGAGTGCCAGGAATACCAAAGTGGATATTTGGCACGACAAATTTATTTACATTGAAAATCCTCTCCGCTAACAGCTACACCGAATTGATATTTTCATGTCAGTGTAGCTTTTTTTTCTTTTTCTATCAGCTGCCCCTCTGTGCAGATGATCATTCTGTGTTGTTGTAAAACAGAGTTGTGCCAGAAAAACTGTTGATATTTTCAGGAAATGTTCAACATCTCAGTGTAATATTACCACACTCTGAGCTTTCCAGAGCCAGCTGAGGGTTTACAACAGTAACGGCCTTGTTTGCAGGCTTTCACACAGTGAAAATATCACTCCTTCATACCACAGCCGGCCACATGTTGGGCAGAGGTTTGTATCCGTGCCAGTATTTTGGGTGCGAGTGGTTTAGTTGTTCAAAGACCTAGTTTTACAATCTGTTACAGAGGGACTGAAATAGACAACCCTGATTCCAAAAAATGGAACTCTGTGAAAAACATAAATAAAAGGAGAATGCATCTGATTTAAAATAAGTGTACAAAAAAAACTGCTTGTCATCATGGGCCTGCACAGAGTTTTTGAAGGGCGGGGGCGAAAAGAAAAAAGGGCACATTGGCACAGTTTGCCTCCCAAGAGGGCACTGTAGAGTGCGTTTTTCAACAATTGGGTCTTGAAGGGGGCAACTGCATTGAATTAAAAATTTTGGACCAAAATCGACATACTATAGTATGACTTCATTTTTTGGAAATCTCATAAAATGGTGTTTTCAGTGTCTTTTTAAAAGATTATACCATAACACGGGTCAGCAGACTCTAATAAGCTATCCTATGAATTTGGGGCATTTTAAAATTTTATGACCTTTTCGTGGGAAAAAAAGCGACTTTTTTTTCACCCCCAAATTTTGGAAAGCTCATAATTGGTGTTTTTCAGTTGTTATTGGAAAAACTATACTATAGCATGTATCAACAGAGTATAATAAGACCATTTTAAGCATTTTTAAGCATTTAAAAATTTCAAAATTTTTGACAAAAATCTGCATACCTCAGTTTTTGGAAAGCTCATAAAATTGTGTTTTCTGTATCTTTTTTAAAAGATTATGCCATAATACAGGTCAGCAGACTCTAATAAAGCTATCCTATGAATTTGGGGCATTTTCAAATTCTATGACATTTTCGTGGAAAAAAATCGACAAACTATAGTATGACTTTTTTGTCAGATTTTTGACATCTCACAATAGGGTGTTTTTCTGTCTTTGTTGGACAATCTACACTATATGTATCAACAGATTATAACAAGACTATTTTAAGTATTTTTAATCAATTTAAAATTTTATCATTTTTGACAAAAATCTACAAATTATAATATGACTTTTTTCAGTATTTGGACATCCCATAAGTGGTGTTTTTCTGCTTGTTATTGTACTGTATACAATTGAATGTCAGTCAAAAGGAATTTTTGTTTTTATGAAGTTTTTCACAGCTTCCCAAAACGGAGTCAGGGTTGAAGTAATTCACTAGTAGACTGAATGCATCAATACTGTGGAAGTGGAAAAGCTTGTGCACGATGGCTTAAGTGGCGCCAGACACACCTGTGATCACTTGCTTCTCCCTACTGGTCAAACTGCTTATTGCATTTAAAACGTGTTGGAATCGGAGCTGTAAAAATGTAGAGCAGCTTACAGGTTTTCTTGTTTTCTACGTGAAACATTTTTGCATCCACATTGGAGACTATTCAGTCACCTGCAGGTTGAGGCCCAAAAATTCTACATTTACTGAGCAGGTGGAGCAAAGTTAAGAACCGTCAAGCTTTTAGTCCACAGTTTCCTACCGTGCACCACTTTGAAGTAAAACTTGGCCTTGTTATCACACACTACTTATACAAAATACATTCTTCTAACAAATTACAGGACAGATTTGATGCATTTTAAGTGTTAAGCCAAATGATGGTGCTGCTCATGCTGCTCTAGCCAGAAACATTTAGCCATTTTACTGAAAGTGTAATTGTACTGACTGGTTTATGCATGTTACATAATACATAAATGCATAGTGCCCCGGTTTCCAGTTAAACACTAACACATTCTGCATTGCCCGTTTGGCGTCCTTCTCTTCATCTCATATTACTTTCTGTCCTTTTTTCTCTTTCACTGATCTGTCTGACCTTTGCACTCAGGAAAATGTTACGACACCAGCTGCATTGTTTGATTCAAAGCAGAGTGAACTCTGCCTGCTTCTGCCTTCTGTTATGTCCGTTTTAATGGCATTCGTTTTATGTTTATGAGGATTCTTTGTGTTCATATGTTTTGTGTAATATAGGTGTTTAGCCATGATATCATAGATATTATTTTTGTTAATCAAGACTCTGTAAAGCTTAAAAATAAACATTCCTGTATAGTTAGCTTGTGAGAATGCTTCTGCTGCTCACGCCAACATGGTTAATATCTGCCGGAAAAACAAGCTCAGTCATTCAATCAGTAGATCATTGGTGAGAGCATTCTGATAAGCTGGCATCTGTAAACCTCAGAAATCTGTCACTTCTCTGTTGAAATGCAAAATGCTCCCTATGTGCCTTATATATTATTTTGATAATGAAAACCAAAGAGGTTTAGGTTGTAAATTCTATTTTGATGAAAAGTCATATGATTGTATGTATATGCCTTAATGTTCAACAAATAAAAACTGTTCAGAAAACAATTATTTAGTCTGTGTAATTAATTTCATCTTCAGCACATTATTCTAAGCCCTTTGCCTCACTTAGTATGACTTCAGTTTTTGGAAAGCTCATAAAATGGTGTTTTCTGTGTCTTTTCCAAAGATTATACCATAATACAGCATTTTTAGGCGTTTTAAGGAATTTTATAGTTTGACCACTTTGACAAAACACGTCATAATGTGGTGTTTTCCTGTCTTTTTTCAAAAAGTTTCACCCTGACACGCATCAACAGACTCTAATAAAGCTATCCTGCGAA
>CAFUXE010000621.1:11543-24647 GCA_903364295.1 Serranus cabrilla
ATCAGTGGGCTTGAAAAGTAAGCTTTCATAAAGAAAAAAAACAGTTTATCACAAAATAAACACAAGATCTATGATGTAAATAATGACTGACGACCTGTGGTCATAAATTCGTGTAAACTAAGTTTATAATCATTGAGTAACATAGTTACGTAAATCAAGTGTTTCCTTTGAAATTCGTACTCTGATAACTGTCACTAACGCCTTCCTGTCACTGTACCGCTAAATAAATCCACACACTTCAGCACTCCAGCTGGAAAAAAGATCAGATTGTAGCCTACTTGTTTTATTTGAACTTCAGAGAATGCTAGTTCATATTTCGGGAAAATGTTTGATTTGACTTACAATGTAGGCTATTCATTGTTGATATTCTTAATGGTCTGTGGTGGTCCAAGTTTATCTTTGCTATCAATATTCGTTTATTATACAAAATGCTTGCCTGCTCAGACCGTGGGTAACTGCCTGTATGTAGCCCTAGCTAGCTAACAGTAGCAGGTGCTGCATTTTTATTTAGCTAACGATACAGTATTTCAGTTATCTTATGAGCCAACTCCACGCTGCATTCAAAATCCTACTGATTAAAATCTTCCTTTGCTATGGCCATTAACCTTTATCAGCTAACTTCATTGTTCCAGAGGTCTCGTGAATTATGTGGTATTGTTCAACTCGGCACAGACAAATATGCAATTACTACCTTACACCATCACAGAGTATTCATCCTGTATTCCCTCCATATTCATCCACCTCATGGTGTCCCATGGCTGGCGGCGCTTAACAGTATAACTGGTAATTAAAATAACCTGCGAAGACTTGTCAGGACTACAATGCTGCTGGGTGGGTCACTCTAACCCATCTACTACTACTACTACTACTACTACTACTACTACTACTACTTCCAAATCAGTCAAATATCCGTGCACTATAGTATGCGTGTATATACTTTTCATTGATGAGCGTTAAAGGAAATGTTAAAGTTAATGAGATTTTGAAGCAGGGCTCTTAAAAAAAAACTCCATTCAGGTGAAAGTCATTATTTCCGTCTACCCCACGAAAAAGAAAATAGATAAACAAGGCACACACTTAGTCATATCCAAGCAACTTACCTGTGTTTTCAATATATGCCCTTAGAGATGATGGCTGAAATACTACGTCTCTTTGAGGTAGACTATTGCTGCTGCACTGACTCGGCATCACCAGCCACTGGGCAAACCAATAGTCAAGGCGATTAGGCTACAACCGGAATATGAAATCGTGTCTTCAAAATAAGAGTGTGGCAAGCGACATTGTAGCCTTGTGCTCATGAGGAAAAAGCAACAACAATGTATCATGTTTAATGATTGCAAGTATGATGGAAGCATATAATATGAAACCGTAGAAATACTCTGTTACAAGAAAAAGTACGTTATTGAAAATGTAACTTGAGAAAGGAAGTCAGTATATTCAGGAAATCATAGTTTTAAATCAAGTATAAATAAGTTATAAATGCAGAAAAAATATCCTCTGTGGCTGTTATATTAATATATTGACTGTATTGTTTAGGAAAATCTCTGAATATAGTGAGAAATGCCCCCCAAATGACATCACAGGACAATTTGATGTAGACATAACGGCCTGTCATGTGATATTTATGTGTCTGTGGATATCCATTTCAGCCCAAAATATCAGCAGGTGGTTTAGAATTAGATGTAAATCAACGAAATAGCCTATCTACTGAACAGCTATGTTAATTTCTTCATATTCCACAGGAAAACAGAAGCAGGAAAAGGTTTTTAGTCACACTGGGAATTTTATTTTGAAGGTTATTTTTATTGGCCTGTGCTTTGTTCCCCAGCTCACTTGACACTGCAGCCTTCACATGCAAGATTGCATCACCTAAAGAAACGATGTTATTTTTTATCTGGAATGCAGAATCACTTATCAGTGATCTCTAGTGACATGGCGGGGTCATTTCCCACGCATTGTAGCCTGTGAGAAAACATGACTACCACAGACAAATAATGATAAGATTTAAGTTTATGTTCAAATATGTGGCTCAAATATTTAGAGCCAGATTTAGAGCCAGATTTAGAAGTTTTTCACCCAGTGCATACATCAAAGTATTTTCTCTTCCTGGTTGGCTTCAGCTTTATGTACGTATGTCAACACACACACTATTGCATTCCATATTCATGTTTTCTCTAGCCCATTATCATTATGCAGGTAAAACTGAATTTTCATCTCACTTTCATTTCACTGAATAGTATAGCCTAATAGGATGAAAGTAGGCCTCTTTTGGTGCGTGGAGGGTGCCCAATACAATGGAGCTGATTTTAGTCTCTTATGCTCACAGCACTGAAAAAAAGCCCCAGCAACATCTGTTCTCAGAAACGAAGTGTATCTGTATCTATCCTTTAAATATCTCTGGTTGTATCAGAACACTGTGGCATCGATCATAGATGAGATATGACAATATCTCATCTATGAGATGAGATATTGTCATGTATGCTGTCGTGTATTTGGTTCATGCTTAGTGTGAATGTGACCTGAATGTGTGAGTACATGACCTTACAGAACTCCTGGTTCGAACTTGAGTTCTTGGGAGGTCAAACTTGGCAAATTGAACTTGGGAACTCCGGGAATAGCAGAATGCAGTGCGCTGCAATCGCAATTTATAGTTGGAATAATGTTTTAATGTATTGTAATATTTGCTATTATCAGTGGTGGTTAAAGTACTCGATTGTTTTATATAATCACATCACATTTTTGTAAGCAGTGTTTCAATTTTCTCACGGTAGAGGTTGTTTTAAGTTAATGTACTGTTATAAAAAAAATGAATTACTCTCATATCATACAAAGCATAAATCATAGACACATTACTCATGTTTTTATACTCTTTTATCATATACAGCACTACAGAGTTAAGAGGTACATATCAGTAGCATACTGAACACAAAGATACATTATTGAATATATCAAATAAAACAAGTCCAGAATGACAAAACATCCTCAGAGCTACTAGCCGACCTGAACTAACACTGTGAAACGTAAAAAGGTATAAAGTCTGACTGGGTGTAATTCACAGTTTACACTGAGAGATTGTGTGTCTCCTGGATATGGATATTTCTTTGGTAATAACTAATCGAATGGACAGTTAAAATAATTCCACTAAAAAGTCTAAAAATGTTTGATTGACTCTGGAAAATTGGCTTTAATCATGTGTTGGCCACACAGGTGGCAGGACCTCTGTTTACGTGGCGGCAGAGGTCCTTCCTGCATGACCTTCCACTTCTTCTCCAGCCTCCAGATGGTGGTCCTGGGAAAGCAGGTCTTCATACTCTCCCTCAGGGACATACTTCCTGCTGCTGCCGTCTCACAGAAACGTTTGTCTTTATGGGTGAAGTGTCCTGTGTGACCTGCAGGACCACCACAGCGGGGACAGGAGGCTGCAGGCTGGGGGAGAGAGTTGGCCTCCTCCTCTGAGCTGCTCTTGTTCTGACCTTTAGAGAAAAAACATAAAGTCATCAGTTAAGGCCAGAAAAAGATGGCAGTGTAATGTATTGCTGTAGGCTGAGCTGTCAGTAAACAGCAGAAGAAGTAGAGATTGCACAAAACAACAACAAAAAAGAGGTTGCTAATCAGATGACTTTGGCCACTTTACAAAAAAAATTTAGAAAAGTCTTTGGGAATTAGATTCAATTGGGCAACTTAAAACTGTTCTGAATGAAAGCTCACGTTGAATGGCAGAGCAGAAACAACTGATGTGTGATGTGAGTTAAATGTTCCCTACCTCAGAACTTATTCAGGAAAAAAACTTTGAAAACAATCGACCTCACGAGAGGATGAAAACGTATTAAAGGTTTTATCAAATTTTGGTGTTTCCATCCAGTTTTTCACATGTGAATCTCAGTGGATTAAACAGTGAAATGCAGATGTTTAGACAGTATCCTAAAACATACTTTACAGGTCTAAAAATCTGAGTCAAAGTCTGAAGAGACAGCCCTCCTCACCTTCTTCCTCTTCCTCATCTTCTTCTTCTCTTCCTCAGCCTGATGCATAAATGTTACATTACAGATATTAAGGTGCATGTTTTACAGAGCCATGACAGTAACCTTTAAAAGAAATAACATTTTAACTTTTCTCTTTTTATGACAACTGCCCTCCTCACCCTCTCCCTTACCTTCTTGGCCTCCGTCCCCTTCTTCTTCTCCTTTTTCTTCTCCTCCTCCTTCTTTTGCTTCTTCTTCTTCTTCTTCTCTTCCTCCCTTGATGAGCTGAAGGTGATTATGTAGCAGTGAACTGGACAACAGAGAGAGGCATGAACCTTACTGTACAAATATGAAGGTGTATGTTGTACAGAGCCATGAAAGTTATGTGACTTTTAGATAAAATAACATTTTACCTTTTCTCTTTTGATGTTGTCGGGCAGACTGGGAGGGCTGCCTACTTTAGCATCCTGGGTCATCGGGTGTTCTCTCTTCCTGCTTGACATGGTGAACTGCTCTCATCCCATTACACTGAGAGATAGCTTCGAGTTTTCACTTTAAATTATTGAACAGTGCCACAGTCTGAGCCAATCAGAAGTCTCCCTTTGTCCCCTAACCTGCCCAGGTTTACACCCCACTCCTACCTGCCCATAAACCCCTCCCACCCAGTCTTAACACCTCAACCCCCAACCAAGGACCCAACTTTCACCCTCACAGTCCCACCAAGAGTTTCAAATATGCTCAGTATGATTGTGTCCCTTTATATAATTAGTCTACAGGTGTGATAAGGAGTATATGTGTTTCCCTGGTGTTTGCAAGATCACCTTGGATATTCCACTTCAATAACAGCTAATGTGCATACAGTGAACATACAGATATTTATTTAAATCCCACACAACAAAACTACATATTTTAGAAATCAAAATGTCACTGAAAAAAGTCATCAGCTGTTTCAGAGTGTTGTCTATTAATTACAATTGTGTAGGTCGCTTCAAAAGTGAAGGGAGTTTAACTTAAAAAGTGTCCCCTGAACCTCTTCCACTCTGCCCCTCCCCTCAGGGGGTCTGTAGGGGTCACAGCAGGTCAACAGTGAAAGCTGGAGCATGAAGATTAATTTGAGCACTGTGAGTCAAGACACCTGTAAAAAGTTATGAACAATGAAATGATTGACATTCACTGTCTTGAGGAGCAAAATCACCTTTATTTGACTTGGATGCACCTGGGTGTTTATTTCCCTGCCACAGGCTGGGATCGAACCGGCGACCTACAGCTTGGCAGCAAAATACCCCCCATTCCCGGAATACATTCTTCTCTGTCCCAACTGTGCAAACTTGTCTCGGCCAATCACACTATCCAAGCTTTTGCCGTCCAATCAGAGAGCCGCATTGTCTCAATTGTGCCAAATTCTCTCAGCCAATCAGAGGGCAGTGTTTGCCGCCGGCAAACCTTCAATTCTCCTTTACGAGCGTTCATTCATTCAGTCAACGGTTGGAAAGTGACAGTTTGTAAGTACAGTTTTACTTTATTTGTAATGAAATATCAGCGAATAACACGGCAAACCTCATAGTTCAGTCAAACAGTAGTCAAACTGAGTTAACCGACGTGTTTTTACGGCGTTAATGGTAGTATCTGAGTGACGGGTGTACAGAGCATACAGTTAATAACCCGGTAATGTCCGCCGTGTTACGTTGCTCTTAAACTATAAAACTTCATTTTTAATACACGGGATTAAGTGTCATTGTTCCAATTAGCCATCTAATTGTAATGCCATATAGACCGCTGTATTCCGAGAGCTAGCGGCGGCTCATTCACCATAATCTGCTCCGTAAATGTGACGTGTTCTCTCGGTCTTAAACTATTATCATTACTATTTATTACTATTACTATCATTATTCATGCATAACATTAACTGTTTATATAGTATAAACGCCGCGTCGGTAAATTAATGACAGTTTGGTCCGTGAACATAACGATAGACTGCATAACACTGCATATTAAACTTGTTTTTCATCATCACAAGCTTGAAAATTGGTGATAACATGATTGAACTACTGATTAAACTACTTTGGTATTCATGACATAGTATAGTTTATAGTGTTTACAAGACTACTATAAAAGTCACCTTCAAGTTCTTTATATTACCATTCACACAACCAATACAGAAAAGCTGCTTACCCAAATAATGCAAATGAAAAATAGACAGAAAGATGAGCATGTGTCCTAACTGTGTCCCTTTCTGTTATATTATAGACTCTTTTCAGAACACCAAAGATAAAGTAAGTGCTATACTATCACCCAAAACTAACACAATAAATGTCATTCTTTCATTGTGCTGAAACATTTTTTTCTCTCAGCCTCACATGTACAGGCCCCTCTCTCCCATCCACCTCCTCCGACCACAACACCTGATGAGGGAGCTGGTGTCTCTGCTGGGCTGTCGAAGGAGCCAACAGACGAGGAGCTGCTGGAGGCCACACAGGACCTTCAACCTCCAGCAGTCCTCGTCAAGCCCACAGAGTCACCAGCTCCCTCCAGGCCGCCGCTGCCAGCCGCTGCAGCCACCACCAGGCCGCCTCCAGCCACCAGGCCGCCCGCCGCTGCAGCCACCATATGTGTAAATATTTTTAAAATCAAAATTGTTATGTTGTAAATATGTTCAAATATATATATAAAATCAAGTTCTTCAATCTACACTTTGCTTGGGAGTGTTATCATTTCTGATGATTTATAATTCATTTTCCAACCTTTGACACATCAACTGAAACACAAGTCCAAATAACATCCTATAATGAGTCGTGCTGATAGGGGCCAAAGGTCACACTAGCTACCTGAGTGGTCAAATGTGCTAAATGAAAGAGAGATAGCCACAATAATAATACGTCAACAGTTTTTTTCATATTTGCTTTACATGTCTTAAAACATTTTTGACCATGTAGTTTAAATGTGCAAGTGTCTGGTTATCCTGCCGCTGAATATATCAAACCTAAATGCTGTTACTGGAGAAGAAATGTGCTTCAGGTGTGCAGATACCAGTTAACACTGTCAAATGTATCTCTCAGTCCAATTTCAAGAAAAAACAATCATCATTTTAGCCTGATGGTGTAAAACCAACATTTTAATTATTGCCTGTAAAAAGTTATGCACAATGAAATGATTGACATTCACTGTCTTGAGCATCAAAATCACCTTTATTTGACTTTGATGCACCTGGGTGTTTATTTCCCTGCCACAGGCTGGGATCGAACCAGGGACCTACCGCTTGGCAGCAAAATACCCCCCATTCCCGGAACACATTCTTCTCTGTCCCAACTGTGCCAACTTGTCTCGGCCAATCACACTATCCAAGCTTTTGCCGTCCAATCAGAGGGCCGCATTGTCTCAATTGTGCCAAATTCTCTCAGCCAATCAGAGGGCAGTATTTGCCGCCGGCAAACCTTCAATTCTCCTTTACGAGCGTTCATTCATTCAGTCAACGGTTGTAAAGTGACAGCTTGTGTCCCTTTATATAATTAGTCTACAGGTGTGATAAGGAGTATATGTGTGTCCCTGGTGTTTCCAAGATCACCTTGGATATTCCACTTCAATAACAGCTAACGTGCATACAGTGAACATACAGATATTTATTTAAATCCCACACAACAAAACTACATATTTCAGAAATCAAAATGTCACTGAAAAAAGTCATCAGCTGTTTCAGAGTGTTGTCCATTAATTACATTACATTTTCGTCCGTCTTCTTGCACAGAGATACATTCTTCTCTGTCCCAACTGTGCCAACTGTGCCAACTTGTCTCGGCCAATCACACTATCCAAGCTTTTGCCGTCCAATCAGAGGGCCGCATTGTCTCAATTTTGCCAAATTCTCTCAGCCAATCACACTATCCAAGCTTTTGCCGTCCAATCAGAGGGCTGCATTGTCTCAATTGTGCCAAATTCTCTCAGCCAATCAGAGGGCAGTATTTTCCGCCGGCAAACCTTCAATTCTCCTTTACGAGCGTTCATTCATTCAGTCAACGGTTGGAAAGTGACAGCTTGTAAGTACAGTTTTACTTTATTTGTAATGAAATATCAGCGAATAACACGGCAAACCTCATAGTTCAGTCAAACAGTAGTCAAACTGAGTTAACCGACGTGTTTTTACGGCGTTAATGTTAGTATCTGAGTGACGGGTGTACACAACTGTGCCAACTTGTCTCGGCCAATCACACTATCCAAGCTTTTGCCGTCCAATCAGAGGGCCGCATTGTCTCAATTGTGCCAACAGTGAACGGCCAATCAGAGGGCAGTATTTGCCGTCAGCAAACCTTCAATTCTCGTTTACGAGCGTTAATTAATTCAGCTAACGGTTGGAAAGTGACAGCTTGTAAGTACGGTCCTACTTTATTTTTAATGAAATATCAGCGAATAACACGGCAAACCTCATAGTTCTGTCAAACAGTAGTCAAACTGAGTTAACTGACGTGTTTTTGCGGCGTGTCCCCGCCGTTAATCATAGTATCTGAGTGACGGGTGTACAGAGCATACAGTAAATGACCCGGTAATGTCCGCCGTGTTTTGTTGCTCTTAAACTATAAAACTTCATTTTTAATACACGGGATTAAGTGTCATTGTTCCAATTAGCCATCTAATTGTAATGCCATATAGACCGCTGCATTCCGAGAGCTCATTCACCATAATCTGCTCCGTAAATGTGACGTGTTCTCTCGGTCTTAAACTATTATCATTACTATTAATTACTATCATTACTAATGCATGACATTAACTGTTTATATAGTATTTATTATCGCTCCAACTAGTCACCTATCTTTTATGTCGTTTAAACGCCGCGTCGGCAAATTAATGACAGTTTGGTCCGTGAACATAACGATCGCTGTGTTTGGATCCCAGTATTCAGAGAGCTGGCGTGTCACTAACAATAGACTGCATAACACTGCATATTAAACTTGTTTTTCATCATCAGAAGCTTGAAAATTGGTGATAACATGATTGAACTACTGATTAAACTACTTTGGTATTCATGACATAGTATAGTTTATAGTGTTTACAAGACTGTAATAAAAGTCACCTTCAAGTTCTTTAATATATGTCAGAATATGTAAGAAAAGTGCCATTCAAATTATTATTTATTAATTATATATTAAAGTTAATTCATTATTAATATTATTATTATTTGTAGCGGAGGCTCGAAGTTTACCGGCTGTTAGAACGCCCTCTCTTCACACCGTTCCCCCAAGACTTAAATCATGACACCGTAGACGGTTTATCCTTTTTCTGCTTTCTTTTACTTTATTTAGATGCATGTGTGTGTGTGTGGTTCTGAAACAACAACAAAAAACAGCTGTCACCAAACATGGATACACAGCGGCTCACGAACAGACACGAGGGTCAAATCAAGCTTGCCACAAACAATAATTACCATTAACATATCAATAACCGTTCATATACATAAGAAACAGACCACACATCCCGTGCCTAACCAAACAATGTGCAAACATATCACACTCTTAAGTGACAACAAAGCGGCACAGGCATAAACATAAATCACCGTCTATAGCTAGCGGCAACAATCATCACATGCAATTAACAATCACAAACAGTACAACTTACATGTCTCTGGACGCACACACAAGCCGCCGATCAACAGACAACTATTGCGAAATCCATACAAAGCTGCGCCATCATAATCAGTCTTCTTCTACAGTTCTTGGCGTCACTGCTTGCGCTAGCGCCCCTAGTGGCTGGGCCGCCAAACTACTGGCCCTGCGATGCAGCCTTTAGAACATTATTAGTTTATTAGTCATAATGGTAGTAAGAACTTGTGCTGACATTCATATTCTCTGTATAGATGGAAAATCCTAAGTTCAGAGGGGCCAAAAACGGGGACCTTCTCCTGAGGCCCTCACCGGAGGCCCTGGCCGTTGGCCCTCGACGGGCTGCCGGTGAAGCCCCTTACAGGGCTAAAAAGCCGGAGGAGGTGAATGCCGAGGCCTGGGCCCACGTCATCTCCGAGGGTGGCGACACCAGCAATGCCACCCTCGTCCTGAGCCGGTGGAAGGTTCAGTTTGGTCGATACCAGGGTAGGACCTTCCACTGGCTCCTGGAGAATGACGTGGGCCATGCCGTGAATCTGGTTGCCTCCCTCCAGAAGGAGCGAGAGAGGACAGGGTCTCAGTCCCCTCTGATGGCCAACAAGGTAGAGTCATTCAGTCTGATGTATTCAGTACATTTAAAAGAGTTGTGATAGGTTTAACCTCCCTTTGTGAACTTACAGGATGCCTTCACCCGCTACTCCTCCGCCTACCCTGACTTCGTGGAGGTCAATCTACACTTTGCTTGGGAGTATTATCATTTCTGATGATTTATAATTCATTTTCCAACCTTTGACACGTAAACTGAAACACAAGTCAAAATAACATCCTATAATGAGTCGTGCTGATAGGGGCCAAAGGTCACACTAGCTACCTGAGTGGTCAAATGTGCTAAATAAAAGAGAAATAGCACCTCAACAGTTTTTTCATATTTGCTTTACATGTCTGACAGTTGTCATGACAGTTAACACTGTCAAATGTATCTCACATCCCAATTTCAAGAAAAAACAATCATCATTTTAGCCTGATGGTGCAAAACCAACATTTTAATGATTGATTGTAAAAAGTTATGAACAGTGAAATGATTGACATTCACTGTCTTGAGGATCCAAGTCACCTTTATTTGACTTGGATGCACCTGGGTGTTTATTTCCCTGCCATAAGCTTGGATCGAACCGGCGTAATACCGCTTGGCAGCAAAATACATTCCCGGAATACATTCTTCTCTGTCCCAACTGTGCCAACTGTGCCAACTTGTCTCGGCCAATCACACTATCCAAGCTTTTGCCGTCCAATCAGAGGGCCGCATTGTCTCAATTGTGCCAACAGTGAACAGCCAATCAGAGGGCAGTATTTGCCGTCAGCAAACCTTCAATTCTCGTTTACGAGCGTTAATTCATTCAGCTAACGGGTGGAAAGTGACAGCTTGTAAGTACGCTTTTACTTTATTTTTAATTAAATATCAGCGAATAACACGGCAAACCTCATAGTTCTGTCAAACGGTAGTCAAACTGAGTTAACCGACGTGTTATTGCGTGTGTGTTTTACTATATTGTTATTTCCACACATGTATTATTAGGCTTTCCCATTCTTAGTCATTATGTGAAAGTCTGCATTATGTAAGAGAAGTGCTATTAAAATTATTATTTATTATTAATGATATATTAAAATTCATTCATTAGTTAAGAGGATGGTGGCCCCTAAGCCTGCATTGCCAGGCAGGTTCAGTCTAGATAAGCACAGACTTCAGGTTTGTTCTATTGCTTGTGGCCGCTGTATAATTTGCTGTTCTCTCTTACTGTGTGATTACAGCCTGCTCCTCCAGGCCCTTCAGACCAGCTCTCCCCTCCTCAACACCATCTGAGGAGCCGGAGAGCTGGTCCAGGCGGCAGTCGACATGGAGAAGTGTAAGTTAAGAAGCAATATACTTGTGGCAAATTGTTAAAAACATAAAGGCTTCAATACATTGTTGACTATTTATTATTTTTATTTATTTACTCATTTTATTTTACATGTCTGTTATCAGAGGCGAGAGGAAACAAGGTAAGTTTTTAAGAGAGCTAAGTAAAAACATTTCTGTGGTCTCACTTCTCAAATCACTAATCCACAAGCTCACCAATCAACTGTCAAATCACTGCTAGCACTGGCGCTTCTGTGCAGTAATATTATTTCCCTTCCATCATTGTTAACCTGCATAACCTCTCCATCTGCTGCCTGCATTAGAAACTGTAATCTGCTGTTTTCATAGTTTTGTGTTGTCGTCCTAACCTCCTTCTTAGCTCCTGTAGTTTTTATCTGCTGCTCAGCTGAATGTGATCATTTAATCACCCAAAACTAACACAATAAATGTCATTCTTTCATTGTGCTGAAACATTTTTTTCTCTCAGCCTCAGATGTACAGGCCCCTCTCTTCCATCCACCTCCTCCAACCACAACACCTGATGAGGGAGCTGGTGTCTCTGCTGGGCTGTCGAAGGAGCCAACAGACGAGCTGCTGGAGGCCACACAGGACCTTCAACCTCCAGCAGCCCTCGTCAAGCCCACAGAGTCACCAGCTCCCTCCAGGCCACCGCCGCCACCCGCTGCAGCCACCAGGCCGCCTCCAGCCGCTGCAGCCACCAGGCCGCTGCAGAAGGAGAACAGGAGGAGATGCCCGGGCCTTCCTTCCCCCCAGGAAGATCTGCGGGGTCACAAAAACACGGTGGTCCCTAGTCCTCGCAGACTACCTGGCCATTAGACAGGCAGTGCTGGCCAGCCCGAGACTGATGGCTCAGACTGAGATACAGCTCTACGAGCTCAATCAGAAGACCCTGGCCCAGTGGTAAGACTTCAACTTGAAGCTGTGTCTATTAGTTTTATCTGTCACAATCTATCATTTGACAAAAGCTCTTGAGCTTCAACAGCCTGCGTTTTTCTTCCAGGTACATTTGGACCAACAGGGTCCAGGGTCTGGCTGTGGCGCTGCAGGGAACTGGGGTCGTCCCTGCAGCGGCCATTTCTGCTGACCGGCTCCCGCCAGCAAAAGGGCTGTCCTTGGTACAGGTGGGACAAGGACAGCCCTTCCAGTACAATGTGGCTGAGGAGCAGCCAGGGCCCTCATCTCAAGGCTCTCTCCCTCCTACTCCTCCTGCACCGCTCCCTGCCCCTGTCGGTCAGCCTCCTCTTCCTGGACCTGATGGCACCCCAAGGTCCACTGCCTACAGGAAGAGGAAGGCAGCTGAGGCCGCTGCTGCGGGGCAGGGGGCACTGTCTGGGGTAAAAGCCCGCTGGCCGATGACGCAGTATGTCTGCAGCAAGTGTGGACAGCCAAAAAGGCTCAACACTAGCCACACTCGCATTGCTGGTGTGGCGTACTGTGCATCGGTCGGTGGGAAAACGGTGGAGCAGTGGAGGGAGGAGATGAGGAGAAAGAAATGAGGGTGTGAATATTGTAGATATTGTCATGTTGTTATTAAATATGTTGTAAATATGTGTAAATATTTTCAAAATTGTTATGATGTAAATATGTTTGAATATATATATATAAAATCAAGTTCTTCGATCTACACTTTGCTTGT
>CAFUXE010000622.1:0-20716 GCA_903364295.1 Serranus cabrilla
AAAAAGTTTCACCCTGACACGCATCAACAGGCTCTAATAAAGCTATCCTGCGAATTTGGTGCATTTTTAAGACAGTTGAAAATTTGCTGGAAAAAAAAAAATGACATGCTATAGTATGACTTTTTGAAAATTGGGCCATTTCGCAACATGGTGTTTTTCTGTCATTTCTGGATGGATTAGGCTCTAATATGTACCAACACACTGAAATTGGGACATTTTAAGCATTTTTAGGCGTTTTACGGAAGTTTGACCACTTTTGATAAAACACGTCATAATATGGTGTTTTTCTGTCCTTTTTCAAAAAGTTTCACCCTGACACGCATCAACACACTCACTCATCAAACACGTCATAATATGTTGTTTTGTCAAATTTGACCATTTTTGACAAGAATCTACATACTATAGTTTGACTTTTTTTCAAGTTTTGGACATCCCAAACATATCTACCATTTCGAGCCTTATTTTGCTCTAATAAGTATCAAAACCCTTTAATTTGTCTAATTTAACCATATGACCATTTTTGACAAATAAAATGTGTAGCATGTCGAAAAAAGTTTTTAAAAAAATAGTCAAAGTATAGTTAGTAGTAAAAATGCCAGAAAACACTGTAGAATAGCACCTTGGTCATGGTAAGAGCAACTTATGCCCAAAAATATCAGGAAAACACCAAATTATAGTATGTCGAAACATTTTCAAAAAGTGGTCATTGGTCCAAAAATGCCAAAAGCCCGCCATACAGGTTTTTTTTTCTTTTTTTCTTTTAAATCCAAAAATGGCAAAATGCGGTAAAATAGCATGTTGATAGTAACAGTATAAAACCAATATCAGGAAAACACAGGTTTGTTCAAAAAAGGAAAAAAAAAAATACATAGAAAGTTGCTCAAAAAAACATCACATAAAATGAGCTTTCCATAAAACCTAACCTAACCTAAGTGTGTCTATATAATACCAGAAATATTTCAAACGGCACACAGTAAATAATAGAAAATGTGTTTAGTTATCATTTCAAACAGGTCCAACAAGCAAAGCAACATGTACACAGTATATTCATTTCATACAATACAGAGAACGCCAGTGAACCAGAGAATCTTTTAAGTATATTTACAGGCATAGAGATGAAGTGTGAGATCCAACCTTGTACACCATGTTCATCTGTGCAAACTGTTACTTTCTCTGCTGTACATGACAAATGCTGTTTAAATGTCAACGGGGTTCATATGGCAGGTACTTTAACATCATTTTTGGCTCAAGTCCAACTTCAACTAGACATTCTTGTTGGTCATGTACAGTGTTAACAAATGAGAAATGTGTTTCAGCAGCAGAAAGACGGCACCGTGACAGAAATGTCGAGGATGCAAGAACCTGCATTAACCATCATGCAACACGTTCTGTCAACCCCATTATTCAAGGCATTTCATAGGCGATGGACGTTTTACTGTAAATCAACTGCACATGAACTGTACTCCGTATAAAAATAGACCAAAACAAGGCAACAGGTTGTGTTACACTGCTGAAGAAAAAAAATCTACAAGGCGGGAAAAGCTGAGTTCAGGAAAAACAACTTCTGACAAACAGATTTATAGATTGTTCTGCACAGGCTTTACACTGGACTGTTAGGTAAGCATTGTTTTATTTTAACTGGGTTTGAGAATTTCCAGGGTTGGAAACAGTCCAGGAACATTTGACTTTTTGGTTAATATAATAACAAAGGCTGTTAACACTCATCCCTCAGACACACAACATACTATACTATTTAATGCTATAAACAAGCCAATAAATATTTTTTTTCTAAAGCCAAATACCTGACTATTTTGGGACATGTGTAGGGCAGATTATTTTCAAAAGTGGAGAAATTAGGAGGAGTTAGAATAACTAGCTAAGCATTTGTGCTGACTGGGCTGTAGCTGAGATACAGGACAGAAAAAGTCAGTTCACTGTTCCTGCGTGCCCCAGGAAATGTAGTCAGGCCTTGTGGCTGCGCTGTACTCGTCCACCAGCTGCTGGACCACTTCGCGGGAGTTGTCCAGCTCGTCAAAGTTGTCCTTGAATATGTCCTCTTTGCGGAACTGCTCCAGGAAGGCTTCACGCTTACGCAGTTTGTCGTACTGCCGGCACGTCCGCTCAAACAGCTGCGGGACGGCAACAGAGTGACGTCAAAACGGTGTGTGATACTCAGAAAGGGCACAAGTTTCAGGTTCTCATTCTGACTTCTTTAAAACTCTTTCTGTTTTGTTTTTAACTTCTGTTACCAGAAAGGAAAATGAAAGGCATGACTTGACTCAAACTTCCTTGGATGACTGTATTTCTCCTTACTTAAATTTAAGACCTAAAATAATGAGGAAAAGAGTAGAATTTGGGCTGAAAAAAAGCTTCCTCAATCATTTCAGATTAAGTAATGTAATGACATCACAGCTCAAGTTTAAACAAGGGGAGAGGGGAAAACACAAGCACAAATACAAGGAACTTGACAGGATGACGATCTAAAACCTAATTTATGTGGAATCCCCCTCTAACTGCTGCTGTGGAGCTCGAACAATGTGTATTCTCAAGTACTGACTCAACTGTGTTAATGCACATTGGTGGAGAATGCAGCTGAACAGGCTGAGGTGATGCAACTTAAAGATGAGTACTTACAGAGGAGATGCTTGTGTGGTTGGCCATCATCAGGCCGCTGACTCTATGTGCTGAGGGCAGGTACGGGGACTTCCTGGACAGAGCCACCTGGATGCTGGCAGGACCCCAGGGAATGAAGCTGGCAAGTTTACGTTCCCGGATCCTTTGGAGACTCTTATGTACCTAATGTAGAGCATAAATACATCTGAATACTCTCTAAACATATTAAAGTGATTGTTTTAAGTGTATAACAATCAGTAGATGGTGGTCGGCATGCACTCAGTTCGGAAAAGCAAACAGGAATACCGGCACAGAACTTATGCAATGCACTGGTGTGAATGGAAGAAGAAACAAATCACAATCACAGAAAAGGCCCAGCTAAAATACTCAATATCAGTTTAAATGTATGCTATATATTGAATATTCTGAAGCCAGTATATTCATCTTTTTTTCAACCAGACTCCATTGGCATAAACAGTAATTTTACCCTGCAGGAAACAGGAGTTGCTGGTCAACTGTTGCCTCAAACGGTTCGTTTGTTTGTGTTATTGTGTGACTGTGTTTTTCAAAAGGGTTTGTTTGGGTTCACCTAAGTCACACAATAACACAACAACTTAACAATCGAGGCAGCGGTAGACCAGCAACTCTTGTCCTCCTGCAACGTAAATTAATTAAAGTAATTACTGTTTTTGTCAAAGGAGTCTGGTGTCCTGGAAGATAGCAGTTTAATATCCCCTGTGCACACTTAAAGCAGTGAAAATCTTCTAAAAATAGCGTATACTACAATTTGTACTGATTTTTTAGGTAGCTGACATGTTTTCCTGCTGCCCCCATCCACAGCAGTGCATTGCTCATCTTCCATGGCAGTACAAGACAATACACAGACTGTGCACTGGTACCTGTGTGGGGTCGACCTCTCCCTGGATGATGTTCAGGATGGCGATGTAGCAGTGGCTCGGCTGCCTCTCTCTCCCTGTGGACACCATCACGTTCTTGGGCTGCAGGAGCCTCCTCATGACGTCCAGCACTGTGGTTTTCCTCACACTAGCAACCTAAAACAAAGCGTGTTTATTGATTAAAAGGTCAACATTTTAGGGATATTCAATATTTTTAAAACTGACTGTTGAAACATAACAACAGTCTCTCAGTTTGACTCAGTTTTGCCACTGTGAACTCACCGACTGGTCAGTAGTAAGTGGTGTGTAGCCCGTCATGAGGAAGTGGAGGCGGGGTGTGGGGATGAGGGAAGCAATCAGGCCAATAAGGTCGTTGTTCATGTAGCCTGGGTAGCGCAGGGTGGTTGTGCTTGCAGACATTATGGTGGAAACCTGTGTGGGTGAAGGCTCAGTTAGACACAGAGCTTCAAATCAACTATAATCTGGTAACTTTTTCTACAAACTTTTCCTACAATGTGTAAAATGTCCACATCATTAAATACTGTTCTGTACACAAAGATCACTTTGAGTCTAAGAGTACAACTGGCTGACTAATGTTTCAGTACAATTCTTCCTGCAATTACATCAACCAGCCCTCAGCAGGAATGCAGCATAATTCAATATTTCCAAGTGAGGCTTTTGTCAAGGAGGGTGACATACTACTTGGAAAGCGCACCCGTGTTCAACTCCTTTCCAAGAAAGTTGAAATCCAGTCTGACGTGCAACCGCCTCGCCAAACTCGTTTGTGAATCTTGTAATTTTTTAAGTGAGCAGCAAGTGTTGACAGCCTGTCTCGACTTTTGCCTTTGTTTCAGGCACACGGCGATCTAGCAGTATATCTACAACCTGCTGACTGACGAGCTGTGAAAACAACTGCAGGCTGTAAAAGTGAACGACGTCTCTGGCTCACCAGCTGATTGATCTGGGAGAACGAGGGGTTCTGGATATGCAGCCTGTCTGTGGCGATGCGATTCAGCGCCGTGTTATCCAGCACCACCTGGTAAACACACACAGAGAGGCAGTTATTAGACAAATTAAGAAAAGAAAAAAACTGAAGAGGAGAGATTCCCCTGCAGCACAAAAACACAGTGAAGGCCAATACACTGCTGCAATGTAAAGAGAGTAAGAGGCTATCAGAGTAATCACGCAGTCAAGGAACCTCTTAAGGAGCAACACAGTGTGCTGTTGTTAGCAGAGCTGAACATAAAAGACACACTGTACAGTTGCAACAGGGGGACCAATTCTTGGGCAGATTCTATTAGCTCTGCGGCTAATTTAATCAACATGAGGGCCTTATGCAAGACCCTGGAGGAAGTAGGTATTAGAGAGGAAACCCCATTAGACTGTTAGAGCATCTCAGACTAATACAATCACCAATGGAAGACTGAGGTTTATTAAGTTTGATTGCTGGCACTGCAGTTTGCTTCTTTATTAGTCTGCTACACAAGCAGTGAGAGGCCAAAAAAAGTGGGATTTAGACAAAAGAACTTGCAGGAGTGAAAACTTTAGACTATATCTGTCAAGTAGTTTCACTAATTAGGTCAGTGGACTTTAAAACTAACTAAAGAGCTGTAAGCTTAAAGTTTCTTCTCAAAAGACACCAACTTGTTAAGATATTTCATTGTTTTGAGATACTGTAAAACTTTTACTTCTAGTTAATAATCACTGAAGTCAACAGGCATCTACATGGGACAGGCCTTTAATTCTTTTCATACAAAAGTCTTGCTCAGCAAAGTAAAAAGGACTCTGCCTTTAAACCATTTAGACCTGATGCAATGTTTGTGTGTTTACACCTTTAAGACCAGGAGAGACGTTTGTGTTAATGGATGATCTAGTCGATTTAAGACATGTAATCAATGAAATGCAACAGGATTCACTGAAATACACACATGGAAGAACTGTAGTGTAATACATGTTTCATTACTTGTTTGTTGGTGTTTGATGTTTTAAAAATGTTAATACATTTTAGGGCAAAGGTAATGATGGCTCTACAGTTCAAGCCAAAGGTTTAAGCTGTCAAATGTCTTTTTTTAATCTGCTACAAAGGCTGAGAAATAAATTATTTAAGAAACATTTTGTGCAGTTTTTCCTCAAACCCTGAAGGTTTTAGGGGGTGGTTTTGAAACAATGCTTAGGTTTTACATTGTGTTTTTCTAGGCAGAAGGGCTCAGCTTTTACTTCAAGTTTCACGGTACCAAGTCATTATTTTGAGAAGGTTTCTCATCATTTTGAAATGGTAAGTCATTATGTTGACAAACTTTCTCAATAATTTTGGATACTATGTCAATATTTTGCAATACTGAGTCATTATTTCAAGAAAACTTTGATGATTTACAAGATTTCTTTTCATCACACTGGCAGAATGGGCTTTCATAACAATCTCCTACATGTGATTGTGTTATTTTTTTGGTGGAATATTCCTTTAATCGGTTGAAAACAACATTAAAAAAAACAGCCAAATGTTGTCCAGTAGTGAGGATTTCCATTAATAAAACTAAAGTTTTTTTCTTGGGCCTGTGTGACTTAATCAAACTTTATTAATGTTTCATATGTCTTTGATCTCCCAACAGCTTAACATGTGTACTAGTAATTACTTTCTGCATTTAGACCCATAACATTTACATCAGGACACATGAGGTCAAACGTGTTTAACAGTCTGACATCACTTCATAATTTTACTGGCAACTTTAACTGACCACATATGCAATAAAATGATTTTTGTTTCCTGTTTCAGCTCAGTGATAGTGGAACAGTTTAGCTACCAGCTTTTATTTTGGGTTTGTTTTGTCCAAGCAGTTCAATTACAAGCTAACCAGGGCTTGTATAAAATGTGTTTTAAGCCATTTTGTGAGGTTGTTTAGAGCCATGGCTGACGCAAAGAGAGCAATGGGACTAATCAACATCCATTCATGAGTGCTGCTGCTGCTGCTGCTCACCACGCAGTCTGCGTTCTGGGTGAGCCTCTTCAGCGTGAGCAGTGAGTTGTACGGCTGAACGACCACGTCACTCATCTCATCCTGGTTTGGGAAAACGGAGTAAGTCTGCACCAGCTTCTTTGGGTACCTGGGGATCAGGAAATGTATATATTATTCATGCATGTTGAGTCACAAAAAAAATGTTTGGGCTAAAAAAAACAAACAAGTTGCTTGTGTTTGCTGACCTGTCGTTGAGTTTTTCTAGCAGATAGGATCCCAGGCCTGAGCCTGTGCCCCCAGCAATGGAATGACACAGGACAAATCCCTACAAAGACAAAGAGTTACTCATTACTCGCAGTTCACATTTACAGCTACAGCATGTGCCACGTGTGTTACTGTAAACTCTACTGATGCAGAAAGCCCGATGTGTGTGTGTGGGTGAGCAAATGCCTCTCTTCCTCGGCAGTTATATAAATGGGAGTGCAGCCCCACCTCACAAATAGGCTCCCTCACCCCCCAACACAGCCCTGTAATACCTGCCTTGCACACTCGCCCGGCTATTATCACCAGACGTTCTACACGCCACACCCTGCCAACATACACATGCTGCAGCAGTTCTGCCCACCTTCTTATCCAATGCACACATGAGTGCGCACACTAAATAATAATGTGGGGTCATAATGTGAATGAGTTACAGAAATTGCAGACCTTAGAGGGGAAATGCGAGTGTTATTTTATGGGAGGCTGGCAGCTGAAGAAAGTTCACAAAAAAGAGGCTAAGAATAATAGTGAGGCAATGCTGGGGCTTTGCTATTTCGAAGATGACAGGCACTGGCACCATTTAACATAGTTTTGATCGAGTCATTCTTTTAAATTCCACCACAACAAAGATACAAAAGCCTGCAAGACTAAGATATGTTATGTTTGAGCACAATCAAGTAATCCCTGATATCATTAGGACCATGGATGGTTTACTGAACAGGCCAACCTGGCACAGGGCAGGCACCGGGCCCCAAGAGGTCAGGGACGAAAAACCTGGTATTTCAACCAGATGGGCATGGTTTTGCAGGATTTAGCAGAGCACGCTGCAGAAACCTCCACAACCAACTCAGCCAGTGCTCTGAGTGCAGGTTCAGATTACTTTTTATGATAACCTGCATGTACTTTTGTAAGAATGCTGAACAAAAACACTGAATTATTTTGGTTTGATGGAAATGAGATGTTGGACCGTGTGGCAGGGTATAGTATGTATAGTATGTTTTTTTTTCTAAAGCTCTGGAACTGGGCGAGCTAGCTGAATAATGTATGCATAAAAGTGTGTTTCGTTGAGGTTTTCCTAGCATTTTTATATTAGGTCTCACACCTTCGTAGATGTAAATTAACAGTCGGCCTTGTAAACCTGTTTGGGCAAAGCATCGCAACCATGATGATCAGAATAATGACACATCACCGGAGTAGATTTTTGTTGGTAGACATTATTTACTTTATCCAAATTTAAAAATATTTTAATAATATTTAGTTGTAGATTTTTCCCAATATAAAATTATGATGGTCAATTTGAGAATTTACCAACAGTCAGTTAAAAGTAATTTCAAAATCTGCAGAGAAGTTTAATTGTGGCTGCAAAATGTAAGTGTATCTTTGTAAAATCAACAGCCATAAATAATTAAATCATCTTGGTTAGAAGTTACAATTAAACCTGAGGTATCCTGTGGGTTTATTTTGGGGTTAAGGCAAATTCATAAATTACTTTAGCACGTTTTAGCTTGTGTTTTTGGTAATTGTTTGACGCAAAATAAATGCAGCACTAGCTTGTGAAAAACCAAGATTTAAGCATCTGAGCTTCAGCTACAAAATAGCACTGAAAGAGACACAAAACAACCACAAAGAGACATCTCAAAAGAACCACAGACATGTTGTTTGTAGTCATTTTGTGCCTTGTTCAGTCCGCCACTGTATAAGGAGTGAAGAGCCTTTAGCATGTCTGTATCCAGGAGCCTGTTGTCTCATCATCCATCCATTATTCAAACAAAGTTCCTGCTGTTTCTACAGATTCAGTCTGAAATGAACTCATCACATTAATTTAAAACAAAGAATGCTTTTTGCAAGTTTCTGTTGAGTGGGGTAGGAGGATAAGTTGATTATACTGTATAATATTTCTACACACAGCTATATCACATTACTTTTAAATCAGTATTTAAAATTCCACACAGCCCCAGCCCTGATCACTCCCAGCCCCAGGGAACGTCAGTATGTGTACAGCAGACTTGCCTCCAGACTGTCACTGCCATCTGCCTCCCGGTCAATGATGTCGAAGATGTCTTCTTGGATTTTTTTGCCCTAGGTCGGGAAAAAAGCCAGAGCAGAATGTTAGATTCATTACGTTTCTATGTAATGAGGTTAAAGAAAGCAACATGTCCTTTCCAGTGATCACCTGTGAATATCCACTAGCCCAGTTGTTCCCAGCGCCTCCACCATGCTCGGAGAGGTAGATGTTCTCTGGGTTGTACAGGTTTGCGTAAGGAGAGTTGAGGATGGAGTGAATCACTCTCGGCTCCAGATCCAGGAGGACGGCACGGGGGATGTAGTGCTCATCATCAGCCTGTGGAGAGTTTTGAATAGCCAGGAGTTAGCTGGTGATACTGCACAGTCTATGAGTTACTTCAGTTTACACTACAATCACGCCATCTAGTGGCACATTATGTTGTTGCACTTCAAGACTGAACACAAGCTGCTGATGGTGTGCAGAAAATATATTCTCTGCAGTGGAATGCAACTACGTACATTTACACAAGTACTGTATTTAAGGACAATTTTGAGGTGCATGTACTTTACTTGACTATTTCCATTTTATATAACTTTATACTTCTATTCCACTACATCTTGAGGCAAACATCTTACTTTTTACTCCACTACTTTAGCTGACAGCTTTATTTACTTTTCAGGTCGAGATTTAACATAAAAAAAAAAGGAAAATTTTAAGTAATTAGACTTTTTTTTTTTTTACTCCATAACAGTGTATTAAGTAAGTTAAATAAGCCCTTTCTTTACAAGATTAAAACACATCTTACATAATTGCATCAAAACAAATAATCTAATAATATATTTAGAATATATATATATACCCATATGAGTTGGTCCATTCTGCATAACTAGTACCATTACTTTGGAGTTTTAAGTAAGGGATCTGAACACTTTTTCCACCACTAAATAGAATCAAATAACACCAATAGTACCAGTAATAGTAGCAGCAACACTAGAGAGAAAAGTGCTAATGGTAATAGTCATAATCGCAGTGAATATAAAGTGATAGCAGAAGTGTCTGTAGTAGTAGCAATGATAAGAAACTCGACTTAATACTGATGAAATAATAGTAAGGGGTGTCTAACAGGACCACAGCAGGCACATTAGTAGTAGTGGTATTGATAAGATAGAGTCCAGCATAACCCAGGCAACAGTCATATCACTTCTGTAACTCCTGATGTGAGAGATGGTGATGTGAAGCAGTCTGTGAGTGTTTGCAGCAGCTACCTGATAGAAGAACACATCCTTCCTGTCGGTCCCTTCAGTTGCAAACTCCTCAACAATCCCCTCTGGACTGATGCCATGCTCTGCACACAGCTGCTTCCAAAACTCAAAACCAACTGCAAAACACAGACAGGAGAAAGTTAGCAAAAATGTTAAGTTGCGTTAATTAGCTGTTGGTGACCTTACGAACTTATTCGACAAACAGTAAACACACCAATGGGCAAAACCTGCCTCGTTGACTGAATGACACCGGTAGCTAATGTTAGCTTGTATTATATCAAATATATTATGTAGAGACTCCATTACCTATAAGTCAGCAAAACTAGGTTACACTGCAGCTGTTTGTGTTTTATTTTTATCTGAGCCATACTTGATACTAGCTAACGCCATTACATGGCAAACCATCTTAGCTAGCTATATATTGGCTAACGTTATAAGGTCAGTGTGTGAGCAGATGGTTAGCAATCCTGATATTAGCTTTCACGTACTTTGATTTCCACACTGTCCAAGCTGGAGCGTTATGATTTCCCGCGGCATGTTCAGTCCTCAGTTGGTCCTTATTTAGCTAGCCCGCTAGCTGCTTGCTAGCTAAATAATACAAGACAAGTAGACTGCTGCTCAAACAGCTCCACCACCAGCCCGCTCCTTCCCGCTTGGTGCTGATGTGACGCTTGAAGTGGACTTCTTCCTCTGTTTATTGGCGGATCGCTGACCGGCATTGAAGGTGCCTACCGCCACCTAGAGTACCGGAGGTGTATTTCAATACATAAACACACGTCAACACATTAAAGCAGAGAATTCCTGGAATATTTACTAAATACTCGCTTCTACAGGCCAACAGTAGTGAAAACAACGACAAGAGGCTTACCACATTTGGTTAGAGTTTACTGCCTATAAGGTTATTTGAACGTTTTATTTTGAATGTAATCACCGGAAGTTTCTGTATGTTACCTTCGAGGGTCCAGTGCCCCCAGTGGCCAAATTGAGCAACTACATCTTTCTGTATTTTGAAAGTTTTATATAATTATCATCACTATTATAATTGTTTATATTGTCATTATTATTATAATTATGACTATTATAATGGTTTATATCACAAGCTCAACGAAATTATTGCACAAGCTCAAAATATTAATGACCCTCATTATTTGAGGCCATAAGTAATCGAGTTGGACACAATAACATATAATTACTTCCGGTTAAATCGAAAAAATAAAAGCAGATATATAGTAGATTGTAGTTACACAATCTGACTACTAGAGGGCACTGTAGCGTCATTATAACTTTCTTTGTACAGTCTATGTTATAAACGCTTCACTCTTTTAACAAACCATCAACTGTAGTGTTAAGCCTAAAAGCAAATACAGTCGTATTAGCATCAGTGATAAAACTTCCTGTGAATATTTGACTTCGATCCTTATTTCAAATGAGAGAGTAATTTGTTTTACAATTGAATGTTGCATTTATGGGTCACATGTGTGAATGACATCTAGATGATTTAGAATAGCCTACTTACAAAAGAAATACTACTAGGACTTTGAAAAAAAAATATTTCAACCCCTTAGCAGACCCACGTTATTTTATGTTTTTTTTTCTTGACAATGTATTGTTTATATATATATGTAGATTCATTGTCACAGTCATTTTTATAATAACACTGATTGATGATAATATATGAAATATATGAAATATATAAAATAATTATAATAAAATAAACAATGATGAATACATTGAGTGCATGCACATCCTTTTTTTAACCTGAAAGAGTTTTTTCATAACGACTTGGTTAATTTTGTGCTTCAAAGTAAATATAAAGCGAAGGTTCCTACTCCGCCTGAACGCAGCACGACACAGGGGCCGTGCGGACTCTGATTGGGCGGTTGAGAGCTCTGAAAAACAGCTTACGCCATATTGTCAGCTTCCGAAAAGAGAGCGCTACATTTCTGCAAAAATGACAAAATAGTACGTGTCATCTTATTTTAAAGTATAATAATGCTGTATTTGATAACAAGCTTACTTGTAATATAATTAGGTGCTTAGTTGTAGACGCTAAAACGATTATTCAGCTGTCGTGGGTAGCGGTTAGCTTAGAAACCCATTAGCATAGATCAGTTAGCCGATGTTGTGAGTGGAGCTGCTCCGTGGCGCCCCTCATGTACCTGTTTCCACTTTTATTTCACAGGCTCAATTTGTCGACTGTATAGACGCGAAGATGGCGCACATTGGGGCAATGGAAGACGCACCCGTGGATGATAGCGCAGCCCAGCAGGGGTCTAGTGTCTGCCTGCGAAGTCGACCGTGCTCCAGCGAGAGAGACGGTCAGGTACGGGCTGTCAAAGCTGCTCTTCAGTCCAGGTTGGGGCCCTACGAGCGCGTCCTGACCTACCTACAGTCCGTCCTAGTGTGGGAAAGACCCGTACAGTGCGTGCTTCTCTACGTTGTGGTTAACGTTGTGTTTTGGTGAGTTTGCAGCCCAGACTTTTGCACATTTTGATGGAAACCTTGTTCTGTTTGTGCCAGTGTTATGACAACCTACTTTCACACAATACAGAGACTGTTTGGTCGTTGGGCCAGAGCCAGTGTGGCCGCAGGCAGATGGTGCTTTTACACAATGCACATGTCTCACCTGTCAATTCAAGACAAGACAGATGGCCGGCTAGTGGCACTATTTATAGACACACTCTGCATACACTTTACCTTAACTCAGATGTTGCTCCCGACCGAACTGCATTCTTAATATTCATAACAGCGTGATGCCATGGATTATTTTTAAATTGCCACCTTCACTGTTGCTGCATGAGGGTGAGGCTCTAAATTTGAGCTTAACAGTCTACAATTTATATATCAATGTGTTGTCATTGCAAAAGTGTCATTATAAGTATTATATAAGTACATTCTAAAGGCACATGTCATGTCATAAACGAGACAAAACCACATTTGGGAATTAAGGTACACAACGTTTTTTTATTTACACAATTTTATGTATTTTTTAATCATAATGAAATAGTCATCACAGAATAGTTTTAAAAAAATAATTTCATGTGAAATATTTTGCCAAAACAATGGGATTATTTATCCCCAAATCTGTTTTGTTTTCTTCCAATTGGAGACCAAACTTAATATTTTCATTTGTCAGAATCCAAATACTTACTAATTATTATTAAGTTATCCATGGTCAGTACAGGAAAATCATTTTTTTATGGTTAGCAAATCAATGAGGCGTAAAGGGCATGTAAGTGAATAGCAGTCTGTTCCTGTATGTCTCTGTTTTACCATGAGTAATTATAATCACAGCCATTTAACAGCCGTGAACCCTGAAGTGTACTCAAACAAGAAAATAAAGAAAGTACAGAAGAAATCAATAGGAGAGAGTGTCGGCCTGGGACAAGTTTTGCCTAAATTAGGTGACCTTGATGTGGTTTCTATGGTGAGATTCACTGACCTGGGAAATAGAGGAGAATCTGGGCCCGCCAGGCTGCTTGTACAGCTTAGGCATTCAGCCTTTATTCGATTAGACCACTGGGCATGTCAGGCTGCCCTGTCCTGTCTCCTTTTTACTTGTGCTTCAGCAAACATTCAGTGGTGCAGGCTAGCAGTTCATGCCCAAAGATGTGCACTCATGATCTAACCTCCTGTATCGAGCTACTGACAACGGCGAGTCACATGGAGACGGGAGGCAATACGGGCAACCTTTGTGACTGCAGGTCACTTAGTTTGTCTTGTTTTTCCTTCTTAAAGCACCAAAAGAAAAATGGATTATAAAATGCAATTCAACCACACAGGAATCTTCAACAAGTTCTTTTAAAGTGCCCTTAAGCATTTGTTCAAAGTATTGTGTTGCAATAATGTGTAGTGCATGTGTACACATTGTTGTTAAAGAGATAGGTTTAATTACATGTTTACATTTTCAACTCACTGCACCTACTAATTGCACTGCTACCCCAAATACCAAAACACCTCGGCCTGCCAACAAACTCTTTGTTACGTTAATCTCTAACTGCTGATTGGCAGAATCCTGTAACATTGTTGTGGTCAACAAATTTCCAGGTCTTGTGATCTGAAAGTGGTGCAGCACTTTGGTACTTTTAATTGCTGAGGCCGAGGACAGTGAAATCAATTTGTAATTTCCTGAAACAGCACAATTTGTGTGTGGCTTTTTCATTGTTTGTGGTCTGGAATTTTATTTATCAGCATTTCCTTGATTTGGCACCCAGATGAAAATCCAATGGGTAGTATCATCTTTTATGGTTAATTTATATGCATTAATAATAATAATGGGTGTAACCCACATAAGAGAGCGGGATAAGATCCAACTTTTTTTTTAGAGAGATCAGCACTCGAGGGTTATGTGGTTTCGTGATTTCTGTACGAAATTGATTAACCGTATAATTTCCTATCCTCACGGGATAACAGGCAATAGAAGAACTGTCTGTTCATGTGTTTGCACTTTTTGTATTCCCCTTCAGGTTCTTCGCCCTGACCTCACTGCGCCTGCTGTTCCTGCTGGCTTCTGGTCTGGCTGTGATCGTCTGTGTTGATACCTGGAGAAGCAAGATCTGGCCGGAGATTAGAGGTGCTACAAGTTGCTCTCTATGGGGGCTCTTTAGGTCTCTCTAACAGACTGACATGTTCTTTCTTGCATTAACTGTACCATAGGTTGTTCTCATTGCAACAAATGTACTTTGTCAGAATAGATATGCCTACTCTGTGGACTTTGCAAAGGATTTGTGTAACAGCTGTTTTGAAGTTATGTAAGATACAAAGTGTGCAATGTCCAGAAGAGATCAAACAGTGACGAATGTGTACTTTTTATATATTGTATGCACATTATGTTTCTTAAAGTGATTATTCTCTCTCTTCACAGTAAGAAACCTGGACGAATCAGAAAATGAAAGGTTTGTTACCGTAACCATCAGCCTTAAAAGATAATGCCAGTAATAACAGTAATACTGATGTAAGTAAAAGGCAGTTAAGGTGTTAATAACTCACCCTGTTTGTTTAGCTGGGGTCTGGTGCAGCCTGGCATCCTCAGTGTGCCTGAACTGTGCCATCACATTGCTGAAGCCGGGGTCAGCGTAGCAGTTCTCACCTCCAGTGTGTTGCAGTACAAACGACATAACCCTGGCACGGTGAGAAACACACAATATGAAGAAAAATCTCATTCCCTATCAAAGAATCTTAAATTCTGTGTTTAATTTCAACCACAGTAGGTTTCTTAATTATGCAAAAATATTTTAGAAGTTATTCAGGGAGAAATCTGACTTAATAATTTAACTAGACACCATAATTATAGTGATTTTAATAGTGAATGCCAGATTGTAAGCATCACAGTCGGCATGCTTTGCAGGTGCTGACTTGATTTCCTGTGTGTTTTTGCTCTGTGTCAGTTCTGCGTCATGACCTGTGGAGTGTTCACCTGCTTGGCTATGATTGGACGCTACATTCCCGGAGTGGTGCTCTCCTACTCTGCTGGTGAGTCCCAGTCCTAACTACAGATCCCGCTTTTCGTCACAGCAGGGAAACCCAGTCTGGCCGGCCCTATTAAAAATACATGGGTGGTGAAACCAGATCTGTGGGGCCCCGGTAGCAGGGACTCGTCTGTGAGGTGATTAAAGCCGGGATGAGGAACAGGAGTGAGGGAGGGAGGGAAGGGAGCCAGGTAGGAAGCTAAGGAGGTCAGACTGAGACCGGGCTAATCTCCTCACCTCCAACCAGTGTCGGCAGGAGAGCTGGGGGAGGCAGGAGCTGCCAAAGGCCCTCTACTCTGACGTCTGAAACAATCCACAACTCTACATGTTAACCCCCTGCTGCTCCCTCTGCCTCTCCTTGTCTGTGTTACTGAAGCTAACACAGGCATGTGTGTACTTACAGTGATGGGGTAGTCTAGAAGAAGAATCTGTGTAGAACATCAACAGCCTTTGATATGTGCACTAAGCAACCCTAACAGAATTCTGTCTGTCTCTATAATAACTGGTATTCTTCTTCTCTCCTCTAGTGTGGGCGACTCTGCTGGCTCCTCTGGGAGCCTATCACAGGCTCTTTCAGCATGTGTGCATGAAGCTGGATCCGGTCCTGCAGCGACTGGACTTCAGTATTTATGGATACATGATGTCAAAGCCTATTGATAATCAGTGTAAGTATGATATCAGATTTTAATTATTGTATTTTTCTCATTATTTCTGATACGTAAAACTGTCTGAGTGCTGATCTGACCCTGCTAATTAAATGAAATAACAGTCCAAACCACGATTAAACTGTAAAACAAAGAAATGTAGCATAAAGATGAAGACTTTCACATGCATTTCTAACAGTGTTACTCTTTAGTGATTCTGTGTTTCTTCAAATAACACTTCAACTCGTTTTTGCTGCATAGATATAAATGACCTCAATAAAACTACTCATCAATTTTTTCTGAATCGACAGATTGTTAATGCCTTAGTGCCCTCTGGTGGCACCAAACAATGATTATGGTTTTAGAGATTAAACAGAAACTGATAACATGCACTGTTTGTAACTGTAAATGTAAACATGTTATTGTTCTGTGCAGTCCTGCGGCGGCCTATCCATGGTGCAGCCTCAGGTAGAGACAGTGATAGTGAGGAGGAGGAGTTGGCTGCTTTCTGCCCAACAGTAAGTCTGTTTAACTCCAAAAGTCTCCTGACTCTACTGATCTGAGCTGCTTCCTGTATGGGTTAAGAACTTCACATGATGCGCTGTTTCTGTCATGTGCCTGGGTATTTTTGCCTTAATGTGTGTGTGGGTGTTTGCATGTGTGGTGGAGCCTGAGGAAGGTATGAAAGCAAACAGAGAGAGAATATAACCACTAGAACAGAGGAAGTATGTAAAGCCTAGTGAAAGTCAAAGTTTATAAAAGGACATCTAAAAAAAAACAACACAACTCTAGAAATATTTAACCTCTTCTATCTGCTGTCTCTCTTAGTTTGATGACGCTATTGTGGCAAAGGAGCTTGCACTGACTGATTCTGAGCACTCTGATGCTGAGGTGTCCTACACTGATAATGGGACATTTAACCTGTCACGTGGGCAGACCCCGCTCACAGAGGGCTCTGAGGGTAAGTTTACAGGTTTTGCAGGTTTTCTTTCCCTCATTTCATTGCTTGTTCTCATCCCTGACCGTGTCCCTGTCTGTGCTTCAATCAGATCTCGACAGACACAGTGACGCTGAGGAATCCTTCGCCCAAGACCTCCCAGACTTCCCCTCTATAAACCCTGATGCGACTCTAATGGATGATGATGATGACACGAGCATAGGTCTACCTAGCTTGGGTATGTCTGGGCTGACTAGTCACCGGGCTTCAGTTCTGGATGTAGATTCTCACCTGGACTCGGATCAGGAGGATCTGGATGCAGAACTTTCTCTCAGCGGCCTGCCACCCGCATCTGATTTCGCAGGAGACCTGGCCGGAGTGATCGCCAGCAACATGATCCAGGCAGCGCTGGCCGGGGCGATGCAGCCTCGGCCTGCCGTGCACCGCAGAGAAGGCCCTCCCAGGGCCGGAGCCCACCGAAGCTACCGAAAGCAGTCCAGCTCCGAGCTGGACACAGACTTGGACGGAGAGGACTTTGAAATGCTGGATCAGTCTGAACTGAACCAGATGGATCCCCTCGGAGGAGGAGCGGGCTCTAGACGTGGAGAGAGCCAGGGCTCTAACTTCTTGTCTAGCCTGCTGGGTAAACCACAGTAAAGCGTGTATGTGTGGATGAGAGCGTGTGTGTGTGTGTGAGCGCATGTGTGAACGAGTGCAACTTCATGGGCAGTGTGTGTGAGTATGAGCAGCCCTGCTTCTGATTGGCATCACTGTGAAGAACTTTAATTTTTTCTATCTTTTCAAATTCTATTAACTCGTACTTTTAAACCCTGATCATCCAGAATATTTTTACTTTGTAGGCTGAGCAATAGGAAATGCAACAACAAACCCATTCAGACATTATATAAACCAGCATTGTTGAGCCTTGTTGCAGTCTTGTAATTATGTGCAAGCATAAGTTACAAGAGTTCTTCTATAAATAAAGAACAATAGTGCCCATCAAATCTTTTCTACCTGGAGGTCGAAACACAGGGCTATTTAACATGGGACCAAATATGACATTCCTGTTGGTTGAGCTGAGCCATGTTACTTTGATATTAATATTATGGAACAGCATTACATGTTAAAGTAAATCAACCGTTCATTTTTTCCCCATCACCAGCAGTTCATGTTGCTGTTGATCTTAGTGCTCTGCTGGCCTCTCAAGTAACATGGCGATAGTCTGTTAGATTATTTATTTAATGTTACAGGTTTACAGATTTTAATTTACATTTGTCAGCAGTTCTGAATTTAGACAGCGGTTCTCTTATGTAAGTCATTCATTTATTAACCCTTTAAATGCTCATGTAATGAACATGAGTAATATTTGGATCCGTTCTCTATTATTTTCTTTACTTTTTTCCATTTCTGCTGTCTAAAGTGAAGAATCTTCATGCATTTTTGAGAGCTTATTTTTTTCAGTAGAGAATACATTACAGTCTTAAGATATTTGACCTGGAGGAACACTTGATGTTATGTTTGTTGTTCATTGTATTTATGAACGTGTGCTCCAGGCTAAGTCTGTTTCTTTTTTTCTGTGTGAGTAAGTTAAAAATATCTCCCATTTTTCCTGCCCTTTAAAACAGCTCAATAACATATTATGTCCATGTTTAATACCTTGAACGAGCCCTCAGCTGTGTGTGTTTTCCAAAAGTAATATTTCAACAAATTTCTTTATCTTTTATCATCCTTGTATTTCATGTAGTTGACAGTCATGCTGAACTTTTTAAGAGAAAAAACAAATATTCTTCAAGTCATAGATCTTTCACTATTTTAACGGGGAAACTTGTTTACATGAAAATTGGGTAAAGGAAGTTATCCTTGTATTGTTTTTTAAAAGTGTTAGTATATAAAGGTTTAAAGCGGCTTTTGTGTGCTGGTCAGCCTGATTTCCCTTTGATGGACAAACCATGTCAGTATATCAAACTTTACTGTGGAAATGGCACTTAAAACTTAAATGAGCCACAGTTAAGATTTATTGAAATGAAATATATATCAAAGAGTTTAAATCATGCTGGGTTTATAATAGAGAAAATCACATTGCTCTTGTTAATTGCGTTATTTTGAGAAGAAAATTCTAGCTGCAAAACTTTTAGCACAATGAAAAAAAACTGCTGGATTCATATTTGTGGAGGTGACGTAGTAAAAAAAAATGTGCACTGATAGGAAATGCTGGGACTTTAAGGCTGAAAAGAGGAGGATACGTTAGTTTTAGGTGTTTGACTTGGTTTGGCCACCTCAGTTAACCAGAATGTTGCTCATTGCTGCTCCATGAAGAGTCAGTTCCTCAGTATGAGTGATCTGTAGACAGTTTGATAATGTCATGTGCATAGTAGTGTATTTTCTTCTCTGTAACTGGTTTTGATATGTTTTGATGTGCAAATCGTATTGAATAAAATGTTTGCAATTAAGTCTGTCTTTGGTATTATTTCATGTGACAGTAGGTGAAAGGTGCACGGTAATCTCAGATGACAGATTAGGGTTCATGAAGATTCATTTAAAAAAAAAAAAAAAGATTAAAACGTTTGCAATAAAATGGCTCTAAAACTTTGGAACAACTTCCTGAAGGAAATCCTTCAGTCTTAATGTGAAAATATTATCACTACTACATAATAATGTGTATTTCTTATTTTATTTTAACACAATAGTTTATCTTAAAACGATTATTTATCACAATGTTTTGCAATGAGAATTTACCATAGACTAAAAATAAATTTACTGGCTGAGAGACCAGCCAAAAGTACAGAGCCCTCACTCGGCTTTGTTTTCCGGATACCAAACTTCATTAAACATTTAATTAAAAATACAACAACGTGGGACACAGCTCGAGTTACTGATGAACTAATTGTTTTGGGGCAAATAAATCAACCCCATCATCTCCGCTAATATGTATAAGTAAAATTATTTTCAGATAATCAACGGAAGAATCATAAGTGGGAACTGTCCAGATATTTCTAATACAGTGACGCACCTTGAATCATAGACGATCTTTTCCGTGACGCGTATTTCGCGCGAAACTCGGTTTGGGAAGCTAAAGCGAAGTGAAAGAGGAGCAGTTAGAAATGAGTAAAAAGGATAACGGTAAGAGTTAGCTTTTTTGTCAGGATGCTTTTGACTTACGCAAGCTAACTGTCGTGTCTGACACTCGTATCGCTCGTTGGGTTTCGCATATAATCAAGTGGTAGCTAATAAGCTATCTGCTAACGTTAGCTACATACCTACAGCATGATAAGCTAGCTCTGTAAACATTAGCGTTAAATTAGCTAACAGCTCCAAATACGCCCACTTTATAAACAGGATAAATTCATTTTAAAGCACCGTATGTTACAACCATAACCCTTAACCTGACGGAAATGTGTTAAGCTCGTTAATACCTAACTTGACATTAAAATACGATATATAACACACAGACTACACCCTTAGGGGGTAGTTTACTATCAAAATGATTCAATGCAGCTTACAGGACCAAAAAAGTCCACAAAAATGTATAGTCCAATAACATCATTTCTGAAATGGTCTATTCTGTATACCGATTACTTTGACTTTTTGTATTTTAAGTACATTTTTATGCTGACACTTTTGTACTTTTATATCAAGTAAAGATTTGAATTCAGAACTTTTTCTTGTAACTTATGCT
>CAFUXE010000622.1:21564-39996 GCA_903364295.1 Serranus cabrilla
CGTGAAAGAGTGGAAAAAGAGGAAGAGATTGGTAATGTATAAATAGCTATTAATAGATTAGCTGACTGTGAGAAAACTAATGAGAAACTAATTTGATAATCCATTAACAGTTTGTTTTTTGTTTTGTTTTTTAGCAAAAATGCCAAACTTTTTCCTGGTTCCAGCCTTTCAAATTAGATAATTTAAGTTTTTTCTGGGCAAAAAAAAAAAAATCAAAATTTTCGACTGTTATTCACATAAATAAAGCATGTTGGTGACATCACTTTGGCCCCTGAGAACTTTTTTTTTTTTACATTTTATAGACTAAATAATTAATGGAGAAAATAATCTGCAGATAATTGATGAAAAATAATGTACATATTGTTAATAATATAATGAGTCACAAAATAACGTGTTTGTGTACCTCGTTTTGCCGTGTTTCTAAGTTTAAGTTAGCACATATTAAATTCAGATCAGATCAGTATGCAAAAAATCAATATTAAGTTCCTCCTATCAGCACTAGTATAACAAGCAGCCAATTAGAAAGGAGTAAAAAATATATTTAGTTATTTCTAAAACTTTGTGTTTTTTTTTTTTCCTTCAGGCTTCAGACATGATGAATTCGATCCTGGAAGGTTATCCTAAAAGCAAAAAGCAATTCCTGGTGAGTGAAACAAGCTTTTAAATTCCATGTCATAAAACTTTGCTTGTGTGCTGGTGATTTTAGTGGATAATCATCCTAATGTTTCCCTCACAGGAAGAAGTTGGAGTGGAGACGGATGAGGACTGTAAGGTGGTTGTTCCGAGCATTTGAAAGAAAACATTTGTTCATCCATCTCAGCCTGAAGAATATAGATTATATATCAGAGCCCCAGCACATTCTTTATTTATAGCCTCGAACAAACAAGTACATCTTGACTGAAGTTGAATGGAACTCCCACTGTAATTAAAAGTATATTCATAAAAAAAATAGCTGTCATTTGCGAGACACTAACGCTACGTCACATCATCAAACAGCACTGAGAAACACTCATCACCTCAAAGGCAACACTGGTTCATTTTCTCCCTTTTTAAAGCTGTAAAACCATCCTGAGCCTATGATGAAACTGTCAACAAATTAGTCTTTATAGCTTTTAGAGCTGTATGTTATTTGTTCAAGCATGTTCAAGTCCATATTGCTGCCATGAGTTTAGAGAATTGTACATAAAAGAAATCACAATGTTTAAGCATGGCTGGTAATTCATGATCTTCAGGTGTTATGGAGGGGTTGTCATGTTTTATACTCCCCCTCTCCTTTGTTTCTGTATCTTTACTCAGTAAGTTATTAAATATTCATGACATTGAAGTGCTAACATTTTTCCAAGTCTTTCTGTAGATATTTTTCATCAGATTTTTCCTTTTCTGCTGCGCTTTATTTCATTTTTACTTGAGCCAAATTAAACAGGAGACATTTCACGTCACTCTTTGGATGGTGTTAAACTGTAAATAGCTTTTCTTTTTTTGCAAATAACTACTACAAGGCAATACTTAATTATAGCAACAAGACAGGATCAAAAAACGACATTTCCCTGCGATTAAAACAACAGTGAAGCGACTCTTGCTATCGAACAGATTAGCCATGTCTGTGACTTATTCAGACACTGGTATCAAACTATCAAAGGCATTAGAGTTAGAGGAGCAGTGTGTAGGACTTAGTGCCATCTAGTGGTGAGGAGGCAGATTACAACCAGCTGAACACCCCAGCTCTCCAATTTCTTTTTAGTTTAAGTGCTGAAAAACACAAAAGTCCCTCTGTAGAGCAGAGAGTGTTTGGTTTGTCTGCTCTGGGCTACTGTAGAAACATGGCAGGCTCTGTGGAAAACACCCACTCCTGATTTACATGCGACAGGCTCATTTTAAGCAAACAAAAAAAAACTATTCGTGTGATTAAACACAGAATTATGAATATTATGTTCCATCTGTGCCAATAGATCTCCCTAAATCCTACACACGAGTCCTTTTAAATCTTATTATTATTTCAACAGCCCTGAACATTCAGAACATTTTTCACTTAGTGGAGTTGAAAATCCACAAATTTCCCCCTAATTTTCAGCTCGGTTGGAAACAACTGTTACTGATCATAAAAGCCACTGACAACCAAAGTAAATAGCATCATTCACGTTGGCATTTAAACCACCGTATAGTAAACTGCAATATGTAAGGTCCATCACGATCAACACTTCAACATCAACATAGAATAAACACAAAACATACAACAGCAACTGAATAACTGCCTGTATTCAAACAGCATCTCTTCACAATGTGCGGTGAAGCTCGATTATTGTCAAAAGTCAGTGTATATAAACAGTGATTCATAAATCTTAATGCTGCCTACATTGCACACCTGTCACCCACGAGATCCCAGCGCCTTTGTCGGCTCGTCACAGCTGCGTTAATAAAAACCTCCCATCTTGTCGCACTAAAAGGAATAAGTGTTTGTCTTTAAACTGCAGTAATAAAACACTGAAGCGCCACGGAGCGTGCTGAGGATTGCACAGTTAGGAGAGATGACAGTTACCCTGCAGTAATATAGTAGTAGAGTATTTAACATTGTTACGGTTCAGGAGTGGTGCGGCTGACTCAGAATGTTTGTGCACTGAAGCTGAGAAAAGCCCTTTGGATCAGCATTAGTTTGCAAATATATGCTGGATCTAGCAGAGGGGAGGGTGTGGGCTCATGAGCTTTTACTTTGTGCATCACCCTGCTCTCTATTAACATTAATTGAGTTGATAGATTGCAGAAGCAATACGATAAATAACCTGTAAAAGGAGTCTGAGCTTTGATTTATTTATCATATTAACTACAGTTGCTTAAACTAGACGCACACTACACTGACTTTTCCAACAAGCTCTTGTGTTTCCTTGCATTTCTTATCAGAACAGTAAGAAATCTGAAGTCAGCAGTCAGCCATCAGTACGTACTGTACATACACTTACAATCAGAAAGTGATCCTTCCTAAACATGCGACTGCTCGATCCAACGAGCCTTCTCATCTCTGCCCACAGCGCGAGGTTGAGGTAATCCAATTGCAGCCAGAAAGTCACTGATGAGCTGAAGTGAGTGTAAATACTGCGTGTGTGGCCTGAGGCTGATTGAAGTTTTTACTCCACCCTGAGAGGCCAGAGCAAGCCCAAAGTCAATTTAATGGGAGTTAAGTCCAGAGGTTTCACTTAATCAATAAAGCCGACCGTTGAGCTGCCGGAGCACTCCGACGACAAACTCCCTCAGCGTCTGGGAAACAACAGAAGAGGCACATAAACCTATTAACATAAAATAAAACAGAGCAGCGCTGGTTTAACGTCCACAGCACATCAAAAATACTCCTTACCTGTGGTTTGCAGTGCTCCTCGATCCAGCTAAAGACACACGCGGAGAGTTCTTGGAAGCTGCTCACTGACACAGAGTTGCTGAACGACTGGAACAGAGAGTCCATGATACTCTGAAAGATGTTGAACTTGACCTGGTCAGACACCTGATCCTCCCCCTGCTGCGGGTTGTTCTGGTGGGCCTTCACTATGTGCTCATAGTTCCTGTTGAGAAAGACAGTCGCTGTTCACCGGCACTACAAAACGTACAGCTTCTTTAATGGCCACAACAAATTCATAAAGAAATGATCAACTTGGGCTGGATTAATTGGTTTTCCTTTTATTTATGGAAAGCCATTTCTGCCACTGTGATGAAAAAGTCATTATAATGAGAAATGTTCACAAAATGATTTAGTGTCTCAAAACGACTTAATATCACAACAAAATAATAAATTCTCAATGAAGTGTAGCAAGATAATGACTTATTGTGTATTTTAAGATACTAAATGATTTCATGAAAGCTTATGCTGCAATACTCATTATTTTTGATTGTAAGTTTCTCATTACATTCATTCTAGTGGCAAACAGGATATTTCTTTTGATCACAAGGCGATGTTTTCATCTTATTTATACGGATATTTGTTGCAAAAGTACCTTTACTCTGCTGTTTCAGGGCTGCAATCAAAGCATTTCTAGCTCTTCTCTTTGTACGAGACCGGCCTTTCTTTTTAAATCCATACTTTCATCAGTCTGGATGCAGAACAACTAGGGAGTTCTTTGCTTGCCAACAACTGGAACGGTCGAATAAATTACAGGGGAGAAAACTTGGCTGAGAATGTTTGTGAGCCAATATCTTACGTTTTCATGATTTTCAGCGCCATCACTTCTTTTCTTAGCACAGAAACTTCCTCCTCTTGCTTCTTCTTTTCTTTATGGAGGAAATGGATGTAGTCGATTGCTGCAAACACAAACAGAAATGCATGTGTCGGGGAATTTCCATTTTCCAAGAAGGGTTGTCCCTCCATAACCTTTGCCCATATGCCAAAATACTGCCGTTTCCTCTATTTCCCCTTATGCAGCATTTCAAACCAGGGCAGATATCTCTGGCGCATGATATTGTTCTTTTCTTTTGCTTGCTCTGTGTAATGCAAAGATGTGATACTGGATCTGTGATTGGGGACTAAAATCAGTATGCAGACATATATCAGATATGTGTTATAAAATTACTATATAACAATAATGCCACTGCTGAAAGTTGGACAGAAAACTGTTTACCTGTTTACCATCTTGCCCTGATAGAGATGGTAAATATCCAATAATGCATTAAAGGGAAACTTCAACCTGAACCCTATATTCCCATATTTTTCTTGTGACTAACTGACCCAACAATTTTTGAAATGGGTCCAGTATTGGGTGGGACTGCTGGTGTTTCCTGGACCTCATCTGATGTTATTGTCAAACCAAGTCTCACTCGAGCAGAAGTCTTGTTCTAAAATCAGCTAAATATTCAGTCATGTCAATAATAATCTTTTAGATAAGCTACACTTTCTGTACTCCAACACAACAAACTCTTCCCAGCACTCCTCTCTCCAACACTGGACCAAAGCAAAAAGGGGTCCAGGTTGAAAAATACTGCAGTTTCTCTTTAACTATGATTCCAAATACAATCATCATTCAGAAGGGTGACTTATAAGTGTTTACTCAGTAACATCACATCTTACTTTTCTGTAGCACAGTAGCTTTGCTGATCTTCTGTGCTCCCACTGCAAATTCAGACTGCTGCTGGCAGGTTGGTACTATGGACTGTAGGTCATCGTACCCTTTCTAAAGAACACACACACACACAAAAGTAATGAAAAAATAAAAAAATACAACTCTAAAGATATCAAATGTGTGTGTATGTTTTGGTAATTTGGTGCATCCTACCTTTATAGCATCCCTTCGCTTCTGCTCAGCCTGCGTGTGCGCTTGTCTCCGTCGATCTTTATACGAGTCCTTATACGACGTCTCATGTCTGTAGTCACTGTCTTCGTCATCTATTGAAGAATATATTTAAACACACATAAAACCAGTTGTCATAATTCAAAATGCACAATTAACTATTCTGAAACATAATGAGGATTAAGCAAATCTGACTTGGTCTAAAGCCAGAACAAGTAGTTTTTTCCTGACACGGAAAGATTAATTTATGGATTTACTCATAATGCACATCCTGGAGCTTCTGTCTATTTCCTTGCATTACATAAATTTAGCCAACCATTTTTCATCTCAGCAGGATTCAGAGAAGCACATTCATGCTTCAATCAAGTTCTATCGATCACTGTAATGCACTTTAAACCAGCCTATGCTCCACATTATTCAAAAGAGGCAACTCATAAAACCCTGCTGACAGAATATGAACAAATCCATAAAGATGGAACACAGTTCTGCATGCGCTGCACTTTATTGAACATAATTACACAGTTTATACTCCTCTTACTGGTTTTAAAGCCGTCTTTTAGAATTACAGTCCTTCTATATTCTATTAAGAGTGCCTACGTGCCTTGTGACCTAATTGTACTGAGTAGTAAGACAGGTTTTTACTTTTATTTTTAAAAGCAGGAAGCTGGGTATGCCTCTGTTTAACAATGAGCTTCAAATAAAAGGTGCAAATAATTGAGAGAGAGAGAGAGAGTGCAATTTATCATGTCAGAATTGACTAAAATATACATTGCCAAGAAGTCATTCAAAGTGAGGCACAATCAACAAGCAAACATGAACCTTGCAGTGCAAATGTGGCATAAATTGTGTCTCTTTAAACTGTCAGCAATATCAGATCTGTGTTACAACACGATACCTGTATTCGGTACCGAAGAGGCACTTGTTGAGCCGATGCTGTTTGCCCTGGACACAACTGAACCCTTTCTTGCAGTTTCAGTAAAGTAACCTACAAAGAAAGACAGCAGACATCAAAGATTGTTACACACACACTCAGGTTCACCATCACATAGCCTAAATATCAAATGATATGACAGACAACGGGATGAGAACTGACTGAATACTCACTAGGGTCAAAGCCACTGTCGCTGAAAGCACCGTCTGTCTGCCGAGCCATCACCAGACAACAGGAGATGGAAAAAGGAGAAAATAGAAGCTGAGAGGCTGGAATAAAAAGGGCAGAAATTGTGCTGCCCTAAATACATTGACAATAGACCAATAGCTAGTCTGCCAAATAGACAGTCAAAGCCCCCACTGAGTATTGCCCTGATTTGTCAAATATACGTATGCATGCGGGTAAAGAGCTGCACCCAATCAGTACTTCAATCACAGATCCACTGTTTGATCTAGGGCACCACAGCACAGTTGTTACTTGTATTTGTGTCTCCCAAAATTGGCTCAATTTTCTACCCAACAATTCTAGTGGGCAAAGCCGTGAAATGTGTTCAATTTCAGCATTAAGTCTGGCAGCTACAGTGTTTGACCAAAGGTTTCACTTTCTCTTCCTACTGTTGAATCATATAAAATAAGGACAAAACCTAAACAAAATGTTACCCTCTGTAAAGGTTTGATGTGCTTTGACGAACAGCTTGACTTAAGAGTCCCTGACATGAGGAGATTCAGAAATATCTCTTTACAGCTGCTTTTCCACATTAACAGCCAGATCATTATCGGATATAACATTGATTGGACATCGCCTGGAAAGCTTTAGTCAATACTTCTGACAAGGGAAAGTGGACCAATTCATTCCCTAATGACAAATGTACCATTTTCTGATACTACACAAGTGTTTCGCAAATTGCAGTTCATTCACAAGCTCACTAATGGTGACGTTAGTTAGATTACCTGCATATTAATAGCAGGCTCTTCAATAAATCTGTACTTCACTTTCACATTTATGTTTTGGGGGAAACAAGAAGTAAGAAATGCAAAAGCAGAAATGTCATTTTAAGTGGGTGCAATTGAGCTTTAAAGAGAGTTTTTCTGTCAGGACGTTTTGTTTACTTAACTAGCTAACTGCTATAGCTCTGTGACGTTAGCAAACGTCACCTAGCTAACGTTAGCTGTCGAGCTAACAAAGCGCTGCTCCTCCATACGTTAGCAAAAACTTCAACTTAGACATAACAGTTTTTACCACTTATCACTACTGTCACGCCACAGACATACGAATCAATTCATCAAAAAAAGTTGAGGTTAACTAACGTCAGTTACTTACTTTCCAGTGATCCTCTGGCGACGTTGTTGGGTCCGTCATTTTGGAATGTAAAATAACTATTAGCTGTGCTGCCTTCACGTGCTTTACGTAAATTACTACTTTCTGCTAAAAAGAGTTGTGGGAAATTATATCCTTCCTTTAAATATCCAGATAATAATATATATATATATATTAAATACTTCTCGCAGACTCCGCTGTGTCAGCTGCCAAGTTTTGGTGATTCTTGTACCCTTTAAGAATTTGATTTAATCAGTTCCCGCAAGAGACATTATTGTAACACAATGTAACTTGTAACGGTATTGATAAGTATAATTTTTTCTGTACATGGTCCATGTCTTCTACGCGTAATAAAAATATCTTGATTATTATAGTATGTCACTATGTTCTGATGTCGATAATAATTTACACGATTTCCGTGAAGTCAACGAATGCAGCAATACATGCAATATATGCAGTAGCTAGTTTTGGCCGCAGAGTGGCGCTGTTGGACAACCCTCTCTACCTTGTCTTCAAGGATCTACCTGACTTCCACATCAACCTGGCTTCACGTGAAGGAAAATTACCAAAACAAATGCAACCTCATGACAGTTAAGCAAGCTTTCAAGAGAATTCATGTCTCCAGTGTAGTGAAAGTGAATCATCATCATCATAGTAAAGTGGAAGAAAGTTTATTCTCCTGTTTGCATCTGCACTTGCCTTGTTGGCATGGCCCCCTTAACTTTTGACATTCTCTCTGCTTTTCTGTCCTACCTTATCTTACTCATCATTCACCTACTGCTTGCACGCTACGCCTAACAGTTACAATCTTCCTCCCTGTCCTCCACCCCAGCTTCTGTTGCTGTCATGCACAGGAAGTTGTTCTTCTGCTTTTGTGCTTCTGTGGTTTCTGTCTGTGTTACAGAGTGTGTCACACTCCCCTCTCCTTCCTCTCACACGCAGACCTCTGTACTCACTCACCAGAGGAGTTTTTAATCAACAAGTGCTGAGATCAGTAAGTGACGCTCTTCAGGTGGGTCTTTTCTTCGAGCCAACAGGCCCCAAAAAGGCTTGTTACCTTATTCTCAAAGTTACTTGGAGACAACAGGTTGATGAGAGGACAGACATGAAGACAAACTACCTTCTTACATCACCCACCTTGTCCTCAGGACTGAGGCGGATTCAGTAGACCGGATGCTTGATGTTCGTCCCCCTGAAGGCCCAAAGACTTGGTTTGATTGAGCCCAGCTTGTTCTGAGTGATCCCTTTTTGTCACTCTGTTTTGGAATACACTGATTTCTCAGGAGAAATTGTTTGTGTAAAGCTTTCCTCCTGGATTACTTGTGGAGATTAGTGATGGGGAATGCGGCTGCAGGGGGCTTGGAGCAGCAACCGTCTGAGGTCCGAGAGGGCAGGAACTCAGTCGGTGGAGCTTCAGGAATGAGTGACCCCACTCCAACCTTGCAGAAGAAGCAGCCGGCTCCCCCCAAACTGCCCATGCCCCCAGAGGAGGAGCTGGAGGAGCGCTTCAATGTGGTGCTGGTAAGTGGCTGCACAGGAGACAAGAAGGCACACACTGTTACTGCCCAAGAAAACGCTCATTATGCAGTCGGTGTATGACCAATGGGAGCTATGATTTTGTTGTAGAGTCTAAATGTAAAGGCAGGGAGAATTATGCAGGTACATGATTCAGAGAATTATAGAAATTGTTTTAAGTAGCAAGGATTTTAAGTCCTGTTTTGAACACTTAATCTCTGTGACTGATTTATGATGCGAAAAACAATGTGAACTAAATACACACTGGATATGATGCCAGCCTTTTCACAATTATTTACAATCAGAGGCCCATGTGTCTGTTGGTACCAGAGTCAAATTTAGCAAAATATCTCCTTTGAATGTGATCTAACAAAGATGTTATTTTTGCCCAATTATATATGCACAACGACATTGAATAAAAACCCAATTTAAAGCAGGAATATCACAATAATAACAACGTTATCCATATGTTTCCAGATTCATCAAAATACTTCTTCACATCACTGTTAGATTTGAAAATGTCAGGCGGGGAGCAGGGTGATTAGTGCATGCTCAGGCGGCTGGCCCCAAGGGGAAGTTGAGCAACATATTTACATGAGTGAGACCATAAGACCGGAAAGCAACTGTTCCACCACTCTTTCAACAGTCTTGCAACAGGTCGGAAAACATAGAAGCTCATGATGAATATATTGGCATATGAGACACCAAACCAAAACCAAAACCTGTTATTTACTCTCAGAGATAATTAACAAACAACAACACATTTGATTTAGCCCATAAAAAAAAAAATCTTAATTTTAATTTCAAAGGCTGGTGTAAATCCTGTTAATGAGCAGAAAAAGTGAAATAAAAAAGACTACAACCTGTTGACATTAACAGTAATAAGACACGTGACTTTGTCAGTCTTCACATATTTTACACATGATTTACCCTCTGGTTATAAATGTGTTTGTTGCTCACTGAAAAAAACAATCTATACCACTTGAAACTCCCATGATGCTCCATATGTGTGACATCATGGGTGCAGCAACATCTTTTCTCTCTGGATAAACAACACGATGTGTTCAGTTTTTACACAGATGTGTGAATAATGAGCGAACAGACACTTGAACATTAACTAAGCACCAGGTATTAATTTAAAGAGAAAAACACATCCCCTTTTAGATTTATAATGGTTTTGTTTTATAGTGAAGCACAATCTGCATAAAAACACAAACAACAGCAGTCAGGTAGGTGTTTCCACCTTACAGTACGAAAATTAAGCTTTTGTTAAAAAAGAAAAGTTGAAATACATTAATAAAACATTTAAAAAAGGAATAAAGAAATAAAAGCATATATATATACTTTAATTTGTTATTTAGTTGTTTTTATAAATTTATTTTTATAAAAGACTTTTTGCCAATGACAATTAAGGCATTTACTGTAATAGAATTTAATAAATGGCTAATAGGTTTTTAATTGAATAATTGCACGCTTTAAATGGCAGAATCCATGCAAATATCCCCATGAAATTCTTTAACCTAAATAAAATAACAATAAATAAAATAACTGGAAATATTTGAAAGTTAGATGGACTTTCAAAGCCTTATCAAGAAGATACATGATCATACATCAGTTCAGATATATACATAAACACTTAACATTCACTTTGTTTTGTAAGTTGACAAATCTAAGAAAGAAAATGTCAACATATGAGAAGATATGAAAACATGTGGTTTTAGGGTTTACCATTTCATCACATCGGTGTCACATACAGTACGTTGCTCAGAAACGTTGGCCTGTGCCGTTTCGTGCCTACAACGCCCTCACAGGCGCTTCATGAAAGTATGACCTCACTTCCTCTTTCTGCAAATACTTTCAAATGTAAACGAAGACTTTACCTTCCTTCATTGTGAGACTTCTAGAATTAGTTGACTAACTACAAGAAAATGAGAAGTGCATGACATAGTTTCTTCATGTAGGGAATTTATACTCAAGTTCATGTAAGTTTATTCGAGTAAACAAACAATCATATGAGTCTCTTTTTTAAGGTGTGGTACCACAAAACCCACATGAGACCCCTCCCTTACCCCACAGGCTTCAACTCCTCGGCAGCAAAGCAACCGTCCATTTCCGTTTTTGCGTCTCTCTCTCAGAAGAAACACTGCTTTAATTTACATACTGGTAGATTCATAAGCAACACCCAGTGTCAAATGAAATGATTTATCTCGTCAGTTAATCATCACTGAGTCTGCATAACCAGTGATAGGGCAAGTGTAGATTTCATCAGTGTTGTGATTGTGAAAAAAATAATAATTTATGTAACACCACAGACCATATGAATAAAGTAAACACAGCCAAAGTAACTTTACCCACTGGTTTTTGGAATACTACTTTAAAAACTTGAATTAGAAATTTGGGCCATTAATGCTATCATTATTATCATTACGCTATCAGCTAACACCAGGGCTAGCTAGCTAGCTTTGTTAGCAAGGTGTACTCATAATTTAAAAACAACAACAACTGACTCCTTAGAGTGTCGTTCAGTACAACACTTTAACAAGACATAAAGTGACCAAAATGTTAAAATTAACTGTCTATAACTAAAAATACATACAGTGTGCAATGATAGCATACTAAACAATACCCTGCTTTATCATCTATTTTACTCTAAATGGGACCATAATTTACTAAATGAACATCATGCTGCATTGAAGCAGACGTAAAACTTGTGATTGAGACCATAAAGTAATAAGGAAAATGTTAGCCGAGGTAATAAATCAAGTGAGAAGTTTTTTTTATAGACTTTGATACAATCTGACTTATTTTGCAGCTGTGGAGTCGCCCCGTGCTGGCCATTAGCTAGAATGCAGGGTAAAAGCACTTTTGTATCATCTGGAGGTTTTTGTCTTGAGCGAAACATAAGAAAGAACGTAATTATTCACTAAACCAGCGATCAAAAGAAGCCCTTGAAGTCTGTAATTAAAGGCTTTTATATGAACGACAGTGATTGAGGACCATTTTAGCTCCAATTACATGTTTGAAGTATCTTGCCCTTTAATAACTTTTATCTACACACAAACTTCCCCGTTAGGTTCTAAATCACCCATTAGACTTTGGGTTACTAAATAATTTTGTTCTTTTGCCATTTGAATGGCAGCATAACCTTTATATGAGGAGTCAGACATTTCACTGTAGGTTGAGGGTGATAACTCAAAATGAAACTGCACTTTTTGGGCAATATGTCAACTTCTTCAGTGGTTGAGTCAACCTGAGTTGTGGAGGTGGGGGGTTCTTGATCTCTGCAAAAGTTATATACTGGAAAGTTGTGATGAAATGAAATAGGAAAGTAAATAAATTAATAAAAATATAAATAAAAAAAGCAAATTAAAACAGAAATATAGATGTATTTTCTTTTTAATTTTAAATCCTGGTACATGTAATGGAATTTTAATGAATTCATTTTTTTTTATTTTTGCAGCTTCCATCCTCCGTACCTGGTATCTAATGACAACCATCATTATAAACATATAGACACTGAGTCATGTGTGCTTCCGGCAGGCAGTTAACACACTTCTGTTATACCCAGAAAGTGCATTTGTGGTTTTGTTGATTTGAATTTTGTTGCCTAAGCAGGAAAGATAAAGAAATAACAACACTTAGTAGCGTGCTTAATGAATCGGGGGGTGTTAAGAAGAATTGTAGAAGATAAAGTGTGACAAATACAAAATGATGTTGTATTATTCTTCAAAATATGATTAATTTTTGTCACTTTCTTCTTTTTTTCTCTCTTTCAGAGCTACATGAACTTGCCTCCAGACAAACTGAAGCTACTGAGTCAGTATGACAATGAAAAGAAGTGGGAATTAGTCTGTGATCAGGTAAGAAGTCGTTAATAATGAGCTGGTTTCACAATTAATCCTCCACACAGATGTCATCAGACTGGATGTGGCACTTGTGTCTTCACTTGGACAGAGTTGACACAAAGTACGTAAATACCCAAAGTGGTTATGTGGCGGTAAAGAGCAGAGTGCAGCGTGAAAACCTTGCAGCTCAGTTTCTGTGGTGGTAACTGATGGCGTCGGCATGGAAACAGAGAGCGGTTTGAGTCTGTTGTGTTAACTAGCACAGGCAATAATAGCTTTTTTAGATGCTGCACGCTGGTGAACGTGTCTCCAGTCCAGTCGTCTGTCAGGGCTGTTAAGAAAATTGAACTCAGTCCAGCAGCTTCTTCTAACTCTGTGAATCCTTCTTCCCCTCAGGAGCGTTTCCAAGTGAAGAGCCCCCCCTCCACTTACCTGGCAAAGATCAAGAGCTTTTACCAGGATCAAGGAGGGGTGACTCGCAGGGTCAGTGTAAAGCATTACTTCCCTTTTATATTTGACACTTCTTTAATTTTCTATCAGCGCAGTGATGTCTTGATTCTCACCTCGTCTGCTACTTTAGCTGAAGAAAAGGATTCAAGATGCCACTCAGGTCCTTAAAGATTTGGAGATATCCCTTCGCACCAATCACATTGGGTGAGCTTTAACAAATAGTTATCTTTACATACACTGTTTCCCTGTTATAGCCACCAGCTGTCTGGGTCTGAAAAGTGAAGCCAATTGACCAGCAGGGGGCGACTACAGGGGTTGCAAAAAGAAGTCTGCAATTATGAGAAAATTACCCTATTTCTCTCCTAATTTATTACCTCAGTAAACATTTTCCTAATGATTTTATGGCCTCAATTGGTAGTTTCAAGTCTTCTACAGTAAAGCAAAATGTACGTTTTGTACAACCCTGATTTTTAAGAAGTTGGGATGCTATTAAAAAGAGTACATTAAAGGCAATGTAATGTGAAAATGTCAGTTTCCAGTCACTGTATCTACAAGCCACAATTACAGAAAAGTTCAAATGTAGAATAATAGTAGCAAACTGTCTCAGAAATGGCAGATACACAGCAATCACTATTTAAAGTTTAGCTTGAATTAGCCTCTAGAAGCTGCTGGTCACGTCAGACCAAGTGAGGTAAATTAAGCAAGAGTGCGGTTAATGCTTATAAATTTCCTTTGTAAGAGCAAGATTGTGTTATTTCTTCTTTCTAACGGCACAAACTCTTCCTCAAAGTTCTATAAGTCATTCTATATTCTGCTTTTGTAGATGGGCCCAAGAGTTTCTCAACGAGCAGAACAAAGGGTTGGATGTTCTGGTGGAATACCTGTCCCATGCACAAAGCGACGCCTCGTGAGTAAAAAAAACGCTCTCAGAAGCTCATGATGCTCTTACAATGAAGCTATTCATCACCATGGATGTTTATTTTGTATGAACTCTGTAGGTACGATGTGGAGACTGTTGAAAATGGCGGCACCCTGTCAGAAAAAGGAAAACCAGCAGAGAGGTCAATGGAAGACTTGACCAAAAGCTCCAGCAGCTCTCACTCACACGGGGTGAGCAGAGCAGCTCGAGCGCTCACTGTAAGGTGAGACAGTTTTTAAGGTTGTTCCTGAAATGTTCTATAGTACAGATATATAAAGTGCACTCGACATCACTGTTAAAGAGGAACTTGCAGCTTATATAGTCGCACATATGGTCAGAAAATAGAATCATACCAGGCAGAAGTGGTGGGATGGCAGCATATTGTAGCACCACAGATGTAACCAGATGTCTTTTTCTTAAAAGTGATGCCTCAGCTGTTTCTTTCTGCAAACCACCTGTCAGTTAGATCCAAATCTACAAATTCATACAACAACAAAATGTGCAGCAAGCCAAATGTCTTAACTTAATCTAGAGTATTTTATTTTATAGCATCCTGTATTTGCTGCCCTTCTTATTCAATTTCATGGCCATCTATTTGCAAGACAGCAGTTCCTCTTGCAAACGGACACATTGCAACCATGACAAACACCTCAATTTCTTGCACCGTCATTCATTCACATCCTTTGCTCATTTGTCGAGTATTTAATCTTTATTTTCCTTCCCACCTGATGCCACATTTCAGCTGTCAGACAGACACAGCAGACGTCCAAAACAATGCTGGAAGTCTTGTTATAATTGGCCAACTGTGCTGTTCTGGGCCTCAATTTCAAATCATTTTGCACAAACAGTAGCTTCTCTTCTCTCCAAGAATGCATTCATGTGTCTGTACGCTCGTTATCCCTCCACAGAATAAGCTCCACTCTGGGGAGCAAGATGTATAAGAAGTCCCACTCATCCATTCAGAGAGACGATATACACGTGTGCATAATGTGCCTGCGAGCCATCATGAACTACCAGGTAAAGCCTTAACATATTCATGCTTCCCTCACTTTGCAGAAACAGTCACTTATCTGTTATATTCTGTCATCAGAAGGTGCTCTTAAAGTAAGTGAAGGTTTTTTTTTGCCAGTGGGGTGTTATAAATTCACTCTTTCCCACTGCTGCTTCAGTCGTCTGAGTGCTCTGCTCGTTGGAAGTGAAACACAATTTTTTGATTTAGAGTTTTTCTTTTCACGATGCAGTTTCTCTCAAACCAAACACAAACACTTTTCCTGCATGCTTTACAACACCAGCTCTCATGGGGGGGGGCAGCTGTTTATACTTTCCCTTCTGCTTTCAGTCTGGTTTTAACCTGGTGATGACTCACCCACGCTGTGTGAACGAGATCACCCTCAGCCTCAACAGCAGGAATCCCAGGTGAGTGCGTTTGTGTGTGAGGAAAAAGTGTGTGTTATCTGTCTGCCTGTATCCGCATCTCACCCTCCTCCTATGGTGCGGCAGGACCAAAGCTCTGGTGTTGGAGCTGCTGGCTGCAGTGTGTCTCGTCAGAGGAGGACATGACATCATCCTGTCTGCTTTTGACAACTTCAAGGAGGTGAAATGAGCTCTTTATCAGAGATTTTACGACACTGCGATGGTGTTATTTGACTTTGACAGTTGCTCATTTAGTCATACTGTTGTTCCAGACTTCCCCCTCTGTGATTAGTCATCTGACAGGCACAATCCTCGCCTCACATGCACTGTGGTCATAGTTTTAGCACATGCAGAGCAGTCATGCATGTGTGTGTAATTCTAAAAACAAGTACAGTGCAAGGGTAGGAAATAAACCCTGTTTATGCAGCTATGATTACATTTATTAAAGACTATTTTTTATTGACGCCCCATTTACGCCCCCATGTGGGCAGCAATTACAATGCACACTCAGATAAGTTTATTTTTCTCAGGTGAGCAAAGAGAGGAACCGCTTTGAGAAGCTGATGGAGTACTTCATCAATGACGACAGCAACATTGACTTCATGGTAGGTCAACAAATGTTTTACCTCCATGACTGTTTAACAGATAAAATGAGTTTTAAATAGTTCTTAATGTCCCTGAGATTTAACCGTCATTATGTTTGTCTCCAGGTCGCTTGCATGCAGTTCATAAACATCGTGGTGCATTCAGTGGAGAACATGAACTTCCGTGTTCATCTGCAGTTTGAGTTCACTCACCTCGGGTTGGACAAGTACCTCGGGGTGAGTGTGCAGAAGAATCTCAGCCGTCCGTGTAAACAGTGTGTGTGGAGCGTTCAGCAGCAATAAGACACATATTTTCCTCAGGAGTTGGAGACCAAAAACAGCTGAAAGATAAATTTGAGAATATTGTTGAGCAGAAACATCACTCCAAAAAAATGTTAATGCAACAATTTTCTCTCTCTGCCAAAAACATTTAATAGAATAATAGAATAAAATTAATCAGCAATTATTTGTAATACCAAATTATCATTTGATAAACTTTTTCTTAAAGCATATTAGCCAAGAATGTAGTGGTTTCTTGTATATTACTTTTCTGCATTTTATATTGTAAATTGAATATCTTTAGGTTTAGGATTGCTAAATTAACAAAATCTGATATTAGAAGACATCTTCCGGTGCTCTGAAAAACTAAAATAGATATTTTATAGATAAATCAAATAATAAATGAATCTGGAAAATAATCGCATATTAATCAATCATGAAAATAAGTAAATCATTAGATGCAGCCCACAAAAATTTGCTGCCAAAAACATAAAGGAATATTTTTGTTCATCAGACTTTTACAGACATCTCACATACATTGCTATATTTAAAGATCCTCTTTTAATCTTTTAATTTACTCTAATACATCATTGCTGTTTGTTGATGTGCATCAGAATCTGAAGCAGACAGAGAGCGAGAAGCTGCAGGTTCAGATCCAGGCCTACCTGGACAATGTGTTGGATGTTGGAGCTCTGCTGGAGGATGCTGAGAACAGAGGAGGGGTGCTGGAGCACGTGGATGATCTGCAGCATCACAACATACAGGTCAGCCAAAAAAAACAGGAATCTGAGGGAACAAAAAGAGGCTTTGATGTTGTGATGTTAAAGCGCTGTGTTGTGTGTGTGCTGCAGCTGAACGCTCGGCTTCAGGAGATCGAGACTCAGACTGCAGAGAGGATATCTGAACTTGAGACTCAGCTCATGCAGGCAACCAAGGAGACTGAGCTGCTCAAAGTAAGTGCTGCTCCATGACATGTACAGTGTTTAATAAGATTCATTAGCCTGGTAAGGTGTGCCATTCTCACAGTGATTAGCTCTAATGAGGTCAAAAGAGTGGCAGATCACTTTATTTTAATAATCTCAATATGAAAGTAACATCTAATTATCTTCAATATGAAATAAAAAGAGATGAGAGTACTCGCACTCGTCAAATAAATGACCTTGTATTTTAGCAATGTTAGCAGCATTAGCTCGGGGGATGGCAAGGTCGGTCTGTTGGTCCAGACTGAAATATCACTACAATTATTTCACAGATTCTCATGATATTTTGTGCAACAATGTATGTTTCAACGCTGATGTATCATAATGACTTTGGTGAGCCTCTAACTTTTCCTCTAGTGGCATCTTCTGGGTGACATTTTAGGCTTTTTCGTAAATTAACTGCAATAATAATTGTATTTGTAAAGATCAGATTATCTAAATTTATACAATTATATTTACTCCAACCAATCTCCTGAAAAACTAATGATATTCCTCTTGTGTTTTTTTGCTATCATGTGAGCATGCTAACATTTAGCTCAAAGCCCCTCTGCACAGTGCAGCCTCACAGAGTTGTTAGCATGGCTGTAGTCTTGTTTGAGCATATATCTCCTTTAAAGCAGATAGATAGACTGTGGATTTTCTTTGTGGAGATTAACTGTGTTTCTATATTTGTGTCTAACAGGAAAGCCTGAGAGAGTCCTGTTCCCAGGTCAGTGGTTTGCAGCAGAGAGAGCGGGAGCGAGAGCTGGACAGGGAGAGGGAGAAGGACAGGGAGCGTCTGACCACCTCCACCCCTCAGACCTCTTCCGAGCTGGAGCAGAAGATCCAGGAGCTGCAGGACAAGGGGCTGATCCGCCTGGGACGCAGTGCCTCGGGAGGCCTGGACATCCAGGTTGTCCCCGTTACTGTGGTGGAATACGTCCAAACCCCGGCCT
>CAFUXE010000622.1:50147-93484 GCA_903364295.1 Serranus cabrilla
CTCTAGTCGGGTGAACGGGAGGAGAAGGAAGCTGAAGAGGCTGGACACGGACAGGTCGCTCACTGCTGCAGGGTCACAGGTACAGTAGGGCGGCACGGGTTCACACGGGGTGGCGGGGTGGGTGAGGTTGGCCGCAGGAACAAGTGACAGAAGAGGCATGGTGTGGAGTGGGAAGGGTGGAGGGAGGGTGAGAACAAAACACAGGAGATCGTTATTCAGGTTGATATCAGCATGTGTGGTGCAAGCCATGAGGCGGCTGCTGTGTATGCATGATGACCAAACCACTGATAAACACAGCTTTTATCACAGGGTGACAATGTAAAACACATCTGTATTTTGACACGTTTTAATGATTTTCGCTCATTAAAAAATGCAAAATGTAGGCAGCATCAGGTGTAATGCTGGGACGAGTCAGTAGGTGGCACTGTTCCAGCAGTGTGCAGGTAGCACAACATGTTTTTGTCTCTCTTTTGAACGCAGCTGACAGAAATCTGTTTGCAAGTTTTTATCTGCAGGGGGTGATGACAGAGTGGAGATAAAAGCAAAGGAAGAGGTAACTTTTCCTTTTATTCTAAACTATTTCACACTTTAGGGGAGTTTTATTTACACTCTTCATAAGAAAGCAACAGGAAGAGAGTTTTTCAGTGGCTCTGGAAGTTTTAAAAGGTGTTTGTTTAGGGATTATGGGGATTAGTTCTGTGTGGAAGGAGAGCAGGTGTGCCCGTCTCTGCTGCGCTGCTGCGAGGCTTTCACCTGCTCTGTTGCAGTTCCAGAGCCTGTGCTGCCAACCGTCCCCGGAGAGCGGGGCTGTTCCTTCTGCTTGAGGAACTCCTCTCAAGCCTGGCCGACACATTTATTCTGGTCTGTGAGTGCAGCAGAGTAGACGCCCTTCATCTCACACATACCGGCGCCGCCTGCCAAACGGCAGCATCCCAGCGCAGGTCTTCACAAACCCCCACCCCGTGCCCGGCACCTTTAACTAGCCTGTTTTACCGCCAGAAGTAATAGGAGGCCAAATGGGAAATGGAAATAGGGTTTTGCGGCGTGAAAGTGATTCACATTGTCATGGCCTCCTTGATCTGTGCCAAAGCAAACGGGGAGGAATTGTGGCTTTGAACTGTCTGTTCTTATCCAGCACATTGATTCGACGGATCCTCGCGCCTGAAAAGCTCTAATACCTCTGAGCAAAGTGAGCAGGCAGCCTGAGCGCGGCGGCATCAGAGAGGCTCAGTTAATTTTAACACCCGCAATTAACACACACCGATAACATCAGAGCCCGAGCTGACAAACGAGCCTGATGCTCTGCAAAAACATGAGCGTTTATGATGTTTTTTTGCTCCAATGATAAAGGATATTATAGAGAAGCTCATTTCCACCAATGTGAGGAAAAAAAGATCTGATAAGTCATTAGAATGAAGGACGTTTTCTAAATAATGATTAGTGCTGCAAAGTAATGACCTAGTATTTCAAAAATGATGACTTTGTATTAGATAATAGAAACCTTTTCAAAGTAATGACCTACTTTTTTGAAAATAATGACACTCAAGAATGATTTAGTATCCAAAAATAGTGAAACTCTCTCAAAATAATGACGTAATATCTTGAAACAATGACTAAGAACAGCAAAATAATGATTTCATGTCCCAAAATAATGACTTATCATTTCAAAATAATGATTTAACATATCTTCATAATGACTAAGCATCTCAAAACAACGACCCAATATCACAAAATAATGATTTAGTTCTCAGATTAATGCGAAACTTTATCAGAAAAGTTACTTATCTCAAAATAATTAATTCATATTTCATAATAACGACTTATTATCAGAAAATATTGATTTCACGTCTCAAAAATAATGCCTTAATATTTCTAAATTGTTATTTAATATATCTTAATAATGATATTTTGAAAAATATTGAAAATAATGATTTCATGTCTCAAAATGATGAAACTTTCTAAAAAATGATGACATAATATCTTGAAATAATGAGTTAGTAACACAAAATGATTTCATGTCTCAAAATAATGACTTATTTTAGATGTATTTCAGATTAATGTAAAAAATTACTCCAAAAAGTTACTTATCTTAAAATAATCATGTAATATCTCAAAATAAAACTTTCTCAAAATAATGACAGTATCTTGGGAAAGTTTGTCATTATTTTGTGAGTCATTATTTGGAGAAAGTTTTGAAAAGTTTTCACTCTATTTTTCCGTTTTACTGGTGGAAATGGGTTTCCATAATATCAGGACAACATTGTTTGCAGGGTCATGCTAGGGAGGATAGACCGGGGGTAGCAAGCAACAACTACTGAACTCTGATTGGCCAAATCTTTCACGAAATTAATTTATATATTTTAATTGGAAAGCGATACATGAGGGAGAAAGGGTGGGAGTTAATAAGTTTGTACTTCTTCTCACTTTGGACGTGTAAACTGATTTATCCAGTGTTTTATTATTTCTTTTGTTTTAGGCTTTTCAGTGTTTGAACTGTTACTTTTTCTTTCTTTTCTGCATGATTCTATGATAATTTTCTTTTATTATTCAAAAATTAAACTTCAAATACTCTCCTGTTGCACAAGCTAAAACTACTATCTAATGATCATTAGCTGAATGACACGATGTTCACTCAGCCATCAGATTTTTATCACGATGAGGAAAAAAACAAAACACAGGACCAACATAAAAAGCAGAAAGTGGTGCCGGTGCATCTTGTTTCAGCTGACTGCAGATGGTACACAGTGACGTCTTAAAATGTTTAACTGTCCCTCCAGCTGGCTTTCATGACATGTTAATGTGCACCAGCTGCCTTTTATCTGAACTGGAGGGAAATGTCATCGTCGGCGTGCGGAAAATGCCACTGGAGCTTAAAAGGTATTAATACATTTAGATCTATTCACGTATTAGCTGGGGGTGGGAGGAGGCAGACCACTGAGACACTCCGAAGAGGTGTGCTCATTCCTTGAGTTCATATGCCCCAGAAATGTCAGTAATCATTAGGCCGGAGGAAACAAAAGAGAACACACCACTGGGAACTGGAAGTAGGGTAAAAGTTTGGGGTCACATTTAGGGAATTATGTCCAGGAGAGGTTTAAAAGAAGAGACACCTTTACCTTCATCTGTGGGTAGAGAAGAGAGGTCACCCACGGAGGGCACGTCTGATTGTCAGAACAACAACATCAGTCAATAGATGTGAGTGTGAGAGAGAAATGGGGGTGAGGGGGGCTAAAATATGCAGAATTTTTGACGTTACAGCTCATAAAAAAAGGCATCAATATGTGGATTCTGGAGCTGACTGTTTTGACATATTCTGCACAAATATATTCTTCAAAAAATAACCTCTTTAGTTGTGGAAAAGTAGCAGAATTCTTATTTCTTAGCCGCCATAATTAGGATTTTTCTTCAAACAGGATATCAGGGAAGGGTTAAAAAAACACCAGGTGAAGTGAACATAAGAGTCGGCAAAAGTTCTTAATTAGCTCTTAAAGGCGGTATGCAAATGAGCCAGCCGGGTTGATAATTTGATGAGATGAGCTGCAGATAATCAGCGCGTGTTTTCCCTGCTCAGCTGTTTCATTACGCTGCATCTTAAATGATTTAGAAGACAGAGTTTGCTCCATCCATCCATCCATCTGTAAGCCGAATTGCCTGCGCTGTTTTCTCGCTTCAACATTAAAGACATCGGGAATCTGACCGAGAAGCAGCGAATTCAAAAGCAACAGCTTGTGGGAAGCAATAACACAGCGCTAGATCCTCAGCACCGGGCTTCATTACGGTTTGAATAGGGTGCTTAAATATTAGTGCTGGCATTTTCTGACGCCGCGTGGTTAACAGAGTTCACACTTTAAGTTTATGGAGCCCCAAAGAGCTCACTAATAAATAAATGAAGGCATTATGAAATAATCATATATGTAAAATATATAAATAAATCAGGAACTTGTTCAATAATTCAAGAAATAATGAAAACTCAACTCTTTCTTATGTGATGTTATTTCATCATTTTCATAATATCAGCATTTTATCGTGTCATCAGTTTTACTCAAAAGTCTTTTCTTTAATTTTTATGCACTTTTATTTCACATCTATGTTTTCCTAATGTCACTTCTTTATACGGTCACTTTAAATGTTGTCACCACTTTCTCACCTTTCAGCCAATCAAGTTGATTCATTACCTGCAATGCTGTTTAGTATGACAGGAAAAGATTTATTACGTCTAATGCAGTATGATAAAAATATTTTTAGGCTGGAGGATATGATGATATATATATATTGCCAAAATGTTATAGAATTTCCTAAATTGTTATTATTAGGACATCAATAATCCTTTCTGATCCTTTGCACACCGGATAGCAGCTCAATGCTTTTAATTTATGTAAACCGTTATTTATTAAATGACCAATATCAGAATAGAAGATGTTAGCAAAGCACCCAGCCCACCAGGATGCATGTTACTGGCTCTTCTGACCCACAATCCTTTGCACAGCGTATGTAAGCAAAAGAGTCAAAGTTCAAAGTGTGTGCATACTGCATGCAACTGTGCATGCTTTGCTGCAGCATTAACAGCTGCAGTATTACTGAAAGTTAAAAAGAAAGCAGCAGTTTTTGCAGCTAATAGGCTCAAACTGAGAGACTTCCAATCTGTATACTCAAATCTGTGTGCAGCATGCTTTAAGCTTTGTTTTCTCTCATGTGGAGGGTGTGACAGAGCTGGTGCCCAATCAGCAGGGACATAAATGTAAACCCACTGCACACTGAGGTACAACAGGGTGTTCGACGTGTCGCCGTTTCTCTTTAAACAAATGTTTAGTTGAGGCTGAACGCACCTCTGGTTTCTGAGCTGGCTTGCTTAAGAAGCAGGCAGCATGTGATTGGCTGAGAGTTCAGAGGGCGGGAACAACAAGACTGCCTTTGGGGAAAATGTCAAAAAATTAGATTTTTATTCTATCTATTTCTATTTTAATCACTCTATATTCCTTAACATATTTTAAAGAAAATATTTGTTCATTTTCACATGATTTTACACATTTTTATCATATGATTATTTATTTTTTAACCATTTATTTGTTTATTATTGAACACTTAAAGGCTCCAAACTAATTCAGATTTTGTATGTTTTTAGCAGATACTACTGAGACGAGTAGGACCACACTGGTTGTCAGCTGTATATTCAGAGTGCTCTGCTCTCCTAACAAACGGCCCGTGCGTGTTTTTGTATAACCAGCCTCTCCAAACATCTACCTACTGCTGCACTAATCGACTGCTTGACCTTTCAACCACTCGCTGCACTTCATACTTCAAAATGCCACCAAATGCACTTACTGGCTCTTGTGAAAGCTGCCACAGCTGACAGTTCATTCTCTGGATTTAAGTCAGCTGGTTCTTTGTTTTCTTTTTGTTATTATTCGTCATGCAGTTGTGTTTGCATGTTGCCGCCCTAAACGGCTTGGCACCGACTTCCCACGCTGACAATTAGCTTTGAGAGCGCACTGTCCCTCTGAGGAGAGCGCTTTCACACACACGGCTCCTTTTCACAATGGCTGTTTGGAACAGTTTGTGGACAAAGAGTGTGCCGTGTGCGAGTGTCATAATGAAAGAATGGGACTAATTTTGCTTTCATTAGACAAGTGCAGGAATCCACCGAATCACAGGCAGCGATGGAGACTGATGGGGGGAGAGTGAGAGACGGGCAGCGAGCTTAAATTGCAGAGTACAGAAAACGGAAGAAGGAAAGAGACATAAAGAAGAGGAACCGTTAAAGACTTGATGGTGGGGAAAGAGAGCTGTCCTCTTCATATTGAATAATCTGTGATTGCCAGTGACTCAAGGGGCGATTATTGCACGGCACTGCAGAGATTCCTTCCAATCTTCTCTCAGTCTGAGGCGACCAAAGCTTCATTACGTCCCCATCTCTCCAATCTCTCCCTCTCTGCCTAACACACGCATTTCTCTGCAATCTTCAAGACTAAATTTGTGTCTGAATGCTCTGTGAAACTCGGTGGCGTATGGAGGTTTAGGTTCACTCCACTGCTCCTGTTATTTTTCAAATTACAATGACATTAAGCTTTTTTCCCCCCTGTGCACAGGAGAGGGGCAGAAATCTTCTCTTGGCTCTACTGGACTGACATGCTTCAACAGTTTAATTTCCTCGCCTCCAGAGGACATCAAGCATCCTTATGTCCGGCCCTTTAGCTTATTTTAAAGCGCTGAAATGTTGGAAAATTAAAACTAAAAAATGTGTTGAGCCAGCTTTCAGGGAAACATATAAGAACATATGTATAGGAAGAGGCTTCAGCAGGGATTTTGCACATTAAACTTAAGCCATTTTATGGTTTTAATGCCTGTTACAAGTAAATACAGCCTCCAGAATTCAACTACACGTGACCAGGGTTATTAAAAACAGGCTGAGTTTTACAGAATTCCTGAATTAAACAGGTCTATTATGGTAATACATAATGCAAAACGTTTTATTTGGTTTAGATACTATAATTAGACTTGCTGAAGAGGCACAAAAACACAGTTTAGATAACTGAAACGCTAATCCTCCTCCACTGTCCGTCACCTGTCTGAGACGCAGAAGATACTTTGATCGATTTTGACAAACTCGTGGGAATGAGACCGTCACAACAATGTGACTTCACCATCAAAGAATTTACAATCATAAGCTGAACCGGGTTTAAATTCACTTAATCGTGGCCAAAAATCTTAAACATGACACATTGTGTGAAATGAAGGCTGAGGGGTGCAGTGACAGAAACTGAGTGGATGTGAAGAGTGACGTGAAAGGCAAATTTACACTTGATCTGATGTGCAAAATACAGAAGGGCTGCAGGGCAAAGCTGGAGACTCTGACGTCGGCTTCTTTAGGTGTGCCAAGGTGTCACCACATCTATAACAAATCATGTTTCTATATCAAGAACAAGGTCATCAAATTTGCCTGTATATGAGAAAAAACATTAAAAACTCGGCTCCTTCTTTCCTGATTTATTGCCTGTCTCTCTTTGCCCCAGTTTCAGATAGAGGGCAAGGTAAAACACAATGTCTTTTTTTATTTATAATGATCATCATTTTTATAACACATCTTTTTTTTTAAACCTTGTGCTTCACTGAGGACATTTTCGGCTGTTTTAATGCATATGGCATATATTTCTGTAAGAGTTTTTAATAGTTTGGAAGTTGAGCCTCAGCTCCTATAATAACTGGATGCATGCTATTATATCAGGCGTGCAGAGCCCTGGGTAAAAATTTTTAGTTTTTACAATTTTCCACCAGATTGAGCAATTTTCTCATGCTCGCCCTGTGGGGTAAGTACATGCTAATTTACTGGTTTCCACTATGGTTGTTGCTGTTATATTGTAAGGCACTGCAGTGTTCGATACACTGAATTAAAATCACTGACAGATTGAAGGTAAAAATAATCCCCCGGAGCATCGAGTAGACGGAAAATAATAGAATATTTTCATTTTCATAAAAAAGAAACAATTTTGTAACTTTTGAAAATGATACAAAAATATCAATATCTATTATATTACAGCAGTCGTATTATGTTACAAATGGGAGTCGTATTTTCTAAATCTCCCCAAAAAAGAAATAAAATCAGTTTTGTTGCTAATAACTGACATATTGCAGACTGTGAAAAAATTCCACTCAGCATTTCGTATGCACAAATAATGGCAGTTTGTGCTTTTGTCTTAAAAACAGTGGCAATATGTTAAAAAACCTGTATTTAAATAGTGAAAATAAAATGATATTTAGTAGTGATGATCAGGTAAAAGATTAACATTATTTAAAAGAGAAAAATAGTATCAATATACCATTTCTAGCCGTTTTTAACACAGACATTCTTGTCCTCTGAGGACATAAAAGCAACTTTTTTAAAGTGAAGCACCAGGGCTTCATTTCTGAAAAATGGTTCTGGCCTTGGCTGACGCCACCACAAAAGGCCGCCAACACAGAGTGTCCAGAAAATGCTGCACAGCCCATCTGCACAGGCGCCGCCGGATCAAGCGTGCATTGTCCCTGACGGGGCTAAATATAAAGATAATACCTGGTGCTGGCCCTGGATCTTCAGGAACTCTTCTCTTCTGCCACTTTTAGTCTTGTCTGTGCTGTTCTGCTGCAGGTGCTTCAGCTTGGAGGCAGCCGAGGAGTGGAGGGCCTTCCCGACGCTTGAGCTATTCCCTCCCTGAAAGAAGACGAGACGTGTGAATCAGACCTCGGACTCACAGAACACGGTCATATACATTTCATTTCTCCCCTTCGGTGCTTTTAGTTTACGCATCGCACACACATCAGAGACACATCAACCCCGGACAGAGTTTGATTCCGACAAGCGAGTCCGTCTCCTGAGACCAATGAGGTTTTTTAAGATCAGAGCTTGTAGCTGATACAACTGAACAATCCACTTCACAGGGTTTCACCATCTATCAGCAGAAAATGACAAAGATGAGAATATAGAAACGCAGCATCAAAACTGACGTGGCGTAGCCTCACCGCAGGATCCACGAGGCGGTGTGCTTAATGATCTTTCCCGCTGAGTTACTCTGCCGACTGTCTAATACGCACAAAAACAAATACACATTGAGGCAAATTTCCATCCAACTGTGCCTCCTCTGCACACAGAGACATTAGCTGAAAGGAAAACTAATAAAAGATTAACTGTTGTAGTGTCTCCCTCTCTGCCGCGGTGAGAAACCTGCCCGTCGTCCTTCAGAGCCCGTTCTTCTCCAAGATGTGGAGCAGAATTTTAAAGCGCAGACATAAAATATACAGTATATTTAATGCTTTATTTAATGTGCTAATTAAAAACTCAACCGTAATGGGGCTTGAAAGGAGTTGGCTTGTCAGTGCGAATTGGGTGAGTACGCGAGCAAACGTTGGACAAGAGCAGGAAGACGGGTCATGTTGAAGTGATGAACATGGTTGAAGTTGGAGTGATGAAATAACGTGTGAAGACACTGTAATCCTCAGCCGGGCCTACGGGAATGCACCCTGGCTCCACATCAGAGGGCTGAAATGCACCATGACAGTGCGACTGTCAATTACCGGCGCCCTGCCCTGAGTGGGAGGATGCGCGCGGAGCAGCAGGGAATACTATACGCGAGCTGTCAGGACACCTCGCGGAAGTGGCAGCTGACACGCAGGCACACTACGTCTTTTGATTATCACTAATCTTTCGTTGTGTTACGGTCAACTGGAGGTGAGCTGGAAGAAGGCAGCTCGCAATGTCTGGTAATACAGTTCAACACGTGGTCATTAGATATTAACAAGACGCGTATTAGAAGTGATGTTTGCTGTTTGGTAGACTGATGGATTTCTGTGCTGAATGAAAAGTAGGTCTGACAGTTCACAACTTCTTTTTATAGCTTGACTTTTTGTTTAATATTTAATTTTTTTTTTTTACAATCGCCAAAAGGAGTTTTTAGGTCAGTTTGTCAGCAGGATACCAGAAAAACTAGCGGAAAAGTGGAGTGTGGGCCAAGGAAGAACCCCTTCTGAATAAAGGGGTAGACTCACAAATTAGTTTTACTTCTGTTAACACTGCAGAAGAAGCATTGGTGCTGCATTGACGTGTTGTCGGAATAATCCGAAAAACGAGTCCCTGACTGGGAAGATTCACTTGAAAGCTTTTCTTGAGTTTTATCCGAGTGCCTTTCTAGTTTTATGTCATCATTTTACCTGAAAATAACGACTCAAATTATACTTCTTTCTGTCTGGAAACTTAGATTCGCCAAGTAACTTTTGCTGTGTGCAACAATAATGTCATAAAGTTCATAAATATGCCTCTTAAGTGATATTTTGGATATATTAAAGTGGGTTTGTATGAGATATTTATCCATAGTTTTAGCTATATTTAAAAAACTTTCACCCCTTTAACTTTCTGTCATGTTTTGTCCATCTATGTTTTCTTCAAAGCCACCAGACTTCTTTGGCAAAAACAGTAATTTAACATCAGAGAACACAGGAGTTGCTGGTCTACCTCTACCTCAATCATTTAGTTTGGTTTGTGTTATTGTGTGACTTTGGTGAATCTAAATTAAATCTTTAAAATTCACACAATAACACAATGAAAAACTCACAGATTAAGGCAGTAGTAACTCCCATGTTCTGCAAGGTAAAATGCTGTTTTTGTCACTGGAGTCTGGTGGCTTTAAAGACAGATAGTGGCTTCAGTTCCCCCTGTGTAAACTGAAATAATGCTATCTGACAGCAAGGAAAGTTGGTGAAAATATTCTCAATATAGCACTCTCACTTGTACTCTCAGGTTGCAAAAATACATTTTGCTGCTTCCACAAAAGCTGATGTACCTCGATGATTTCCATCATTATTTCGTTATATTCGAAGGAAAGTTGATTTACGACAGAACAAAGGTGAGAAGACAGAGATGATGAGTAAAGAGGAGAGAAAGAATAGGAAATTTCAGATACATTTTTTTAGAATCTATTCATTTGTTTTCGTTGCCAGATTGGTGTAACAAAAGGGGAAATTGGTTAGACTTACAGACGGAAAACAGATCCCAAGACAGATCGATAAAGAAACAATTAACAAGTCTAGTCTCAGCAGGAAAGCAGCTCCAGCACTAATCACACAACAGACAAGTAGCGAGGAAGTCTGTTGTCTGTCCCCTATTACATATTTTCGATTTCAAATACAATTAAATGCCGATTTAGTCGGGGAGCAGACATCAGAAGCTTGAAAGTGAAGTTCCAACCGTCACCCAGAGAGAAGCATTGAGGACAGAAAACAGAGCATGCTGCTTCAGAGCAGGAATCTGCACAGCGGGTGCGAGCACTGAACCTGGATCGATGCCGGATTGAAAGAGGACGGCTTGGGCGGGACCGGTGGCTTCTTCGTCTCTGAGGTTGGACTGTTTGTCGTCTGTGCGGGCGTGTAGAGCTGCTCTGGTGTTGGATGGCCACTGATCTCGATCAAGGTGTTCTCCAGCTCGCGAATCGTCTCCTCCAAGCTGTCCAGCCTCCTGTAGGTGCTGTGTCGGATGTCTCGTGCTGTTTTCCTCTGGCTCTGGTTGGACAGAGCCTCCACAGAGGGAACAGTGATGCTTACTGATCCCTGCTGGACCTCAGGAGACTTCATTTCAGGTTGTTGCTGAAGTGACAGCACTCTGTCCCCTGTTTCTACGCCTCTCCTCAGAGCCTCCACCAGGGAGCTCCTCCAGCCCGAGCACAGGGACGGTTTCATTCTGGGTCTGGGCACCGGCTTCGACGACTCCAGGAGAGAAAGCAGCAGCTTGTAAGCGCCCCTGACTGTTGTTTCTTCTCTGAGGAGCACGAGGAGAGGCCGGTCACTCAGCTGGACCGCATCATTAGTTTGCTGTGGGATGATCAGAGTGTGCAGAACGTCTCCTACCGTCCTGCTGAGCTCCTGGGCCTCAGCGGGAGACACCACCCTCACCTCCAGCTCCGTCAGCAGCAGGGAAGCTACCTGTTTTAACCCCACGTCCCCCAGCTCTCGCTCTCTCTGAGGAGGGCTTCCCAATGAATGCCTTTGTTTTAAAAATTCAGCTTCATGACCAGTCCGATCCCGTGACGGAGCCTCTTCTACAGGGTCATTTGCTGAATCTCTGACAGGATCCTCTGAAGCTGGTAAACACTCTGTCAGCACGATGTGGGGGACCGGAGACAAGCGCCTTCCCTATAAATGAGGAAAGCACTTGAGGTTTAAATTTAAACACAGTGAACTAGTCTCAGCTTCAGCACGAAATCACTGCACACTCAGACAAGCAAAGGGAAGGAGGTGAGAGATTTCAGAGTGTAAACATGTGTGAGCTCCTTACTGTACATAGAAAACACCACGACTGCTTTTATAATATAAAACCCAAACTAACCAACCTGCCCCTCAGAGGGTTAAGATATAGACGAATAAAACTTCTTTGAGCCATGTTTTAACTGATGTAGTTTAAGTTGTGCTAAAGTAACACTTTCAATAAAAGGGTTGGCATTAAAGAAACAACAGAAGACCTGAAAAGCTCATATGCATTTATGAATAATGCATATACGTTTAAAAGGCAATATCTTCTCTTTTCTGAAAATCTGACTGTTTGCAACATTGCAAAAAAACAAAACACAATTTAAACAACATCAGTTGAAATATGGCTCAAAAAAGTTTTTAGGGTATTAAGAGGTAAATGTTCAAGCTGAAACACTTGTTTTTTTATGATTATACACTTTCAATGCCCAATTAAATACACACTAAAATGTTTGTATCCAAAAGCTTCCCGAGACAAAATTATGTGATTAATACTCTCAAACATCAAATCAAATCAAATTACCATTATTACCACCCAAGCACTCGGGCCACAACAACTACTTGAGTTTAACTTCTGAGCTTCATTTCATTCTTTTTTCATAACATTTTTTACTTGGTTGAGTCTCAAAGCACCAGCAAAAAAACCTCTGAACGCTATCAGTCCACGAACAAACAACAGATAAAATGATCAATTACAACCCAGACTCCAAAAACTTTCTAATACAGAACACAAAAATTAGCTGATCCTTTCAATTGAAAACTATACAAACAAGCCATATTCATGCTAAAATTATAAACTTATGTTTTTGTAAATATACGACCTGAAATTTGAATTTGATCCGTTTGGTTTTTAAGTTTTATACAGCAAAAGTTGTGCACCTAACACACTAAGACAGGGTTCCAAAGCCCAATCAAATTCAAGGATTTTTCAAGAACTTTCCAGGTTCCAAGTTCCATTAAATCCCATATGGGATGGATTGAGACATGGATCAAAGCTGATTTCTTTTACAACACTAAGACGATTTATAATGATGTGACTGTCATCTGGTGCGTCCAGCCATGACGCAGCTACATGACCTACTTATGTCCATTTTCAAAAACTTCCTTTTTAGCCTCAATTTCACAAACTTTCAAGGATTTCAAGCCATGTTTAGTCTGGAATACTCCGCTCACGGATTAGGGTAAATGAAACCAGAGCGATCATTAATCTTTTACTCATCAGCTGGCGAGAAACATAAACTCTTAAATGAATGCTGCTCCTTTTCTGCTGGAAGTGTAAATATGCAAACATAACAACTTTATAATCCGGTGATATGGTGATTTATGTGTGTCAGCTGGTTTTAATGTTTTTCTGCCCCCAATTGGCCAAAAGGGATTAATGTAACTTTAACTTGTGTATCAAATAATTGCATTTGGTACATGGTGGTTATACATGGTTATTCAGCCTCCACACCAGTTTAAAATAACATAATGCAATTACAAAACTGAAAAAAATTGATTACCAACAGGGATGCGGGGCAATAAGTGTGAATCCTGCATAATTCTGGTTGGGATTCTTTAAACACAGCATGCGCTCACATTAATAATTGGTGTGTATTATCTGCTGAAGGGAGACTTTGTGTTCATTTCAGCTGGCTGAGATAAGAGGAGGAGTGGATGTGGCTGCAGGCTGAGCAGCAGCGAGCGGTTTCTGTGTGTGTTGGAGAGGAGAAAGAGGTTGAAGAGGGCAGCAATGCACAGCACTCAGGGTCAGCCAGTGTTACCTCAGAGCCTGGGGCCGCAGAGGGCCACAGGTCCAGTCTGCAGGGGGGGGCACCCTCCCTGCTGCGAGGGCTAACAGGCAGGGAGAGAGGACGGGGGCGAGCGAGTCTGAGCGGGACTCGTTCAAACAGCTGGGGAGGGGAAGAGGGAGGTTCAAGAGCTGTCAGAAATGGCAGGATTAACAACACAAAAGCCACTAAATAACCAAAATCAGCTTTTGTTGACTCTCTGCTCCATCAAATTTCCGGCAGGCCGTCCCAAACACAGTCCAAGCAGGCATCGGGGTCCATCTGTCTGGCTGTGATCTGTGAGCCCTGGGTGATGATGTGTGTGACTGAGCAGTGTGTGATCTTTGGGCGCTCCCAGTGCCAGGGGGCAGGGGGACATATGGCACCTGCTGCTTGAACATGTGGTAATGATGGCGAGCTTGTCTGCTCGCGTGCATGCGAGGAGACCAGCAGCAGATTGCCGACGTAACATAAATAATAAAAAGAGAGCAGTTTTCCAAGTCGTTGAACATCAGCCTATTGAGGATATAATCATCATAATACACAAGTCGTGTTTTTGTTCACCTCCAGCTCAGCAGCGATTTTCTCCTCCTCTCCTTCCTCCTTGTCCCCGGAGGCGAGTGTGGGGGGCGTGGACGCAGGACGGGGGTTTTCAGACATGGTCCTCCTCAGTTTTACATGTGGCTTCTGGCTTTCAGCCTCTTCAGATTCAGTCTTCTGCCATCACAAACACAAATAAAGCTTTTAGCACATCTGAAGCCAGAGCGTGAAGCTTCTGGCATCAACATTTTATGGAAAAAAACTAAAGAAAACTCCTTGTTTTAATGGCAGAATCATTACTTTACATGATGCACATCCATATTCAGCTTGTCTCTGTCTCACCTTTATACTTTTCCCAGGAATGAGGGGCTCCCCGCTGCGGCTGGTGACGCCTGGAGAAGACGGGAAACTGCGTCTCGGTGGTGGAGGCGGAGGAGACTTGGAGGGTTTTTCTGTGCGATATCGTGGCACCGTCAGCTCATCTGGAAAAGGAAGTAAATCAGGAAAGGACTCATGCAGTTAAAATGGCGTTACAGTAAGTTTAGAGACAAGCTACAAGGCATTATTTTATCTGCAGTGGGTAAAATCTAAGTGACTTAGTGCATTAATAAAACTAACTCTTTGAATTTGTACTGTCTGCAGTTTTAATGTTTTTCATATTTAATTTCAGTTAAGGGACCACATGTTCTTGGGAAAATCTAATGACCTGCGGGGCTTGTAAGAGTATTTTAAAACTAATTGGATTAATTTTAAAATGCATGGTGGTTACCCTGAAAAAAAGGGGCTGTTTTTCTCAGCTCTTGAACCGCTGACAGTTTAAAGAGGCAAGGTTTTCACTTCACAATGACGCATAATAACGAAGAGATAAAACTGTCCGTCTCACCAGAGCCACGCCTGGATCCTCCCTCTTTCCCAGAGAGCTTGTGCTGGGGCTTGCTGACGCGGTGCTCCGGGGTTCCTGCCCCACTTTGGGGGTTCTGGGAGGACGGCGTGTTGGAGGACGGCTTGATCTGCTTGGCAGCGAAGTCCAAGTCTGGAATAGCTTTCATTAATTCAGCCTGGGTCTCCTCCAGCAACCGGTTGATGTCCTGGGCGCTGTACTGGGTCAGACTGGCCCGCTTCTCCTCCCAGTCTCGCTCTGCTGCCTGTGGAGTGCAGAGATTTTAACACTTTATTAACACTCTGCCGAGGTGGTGAAGCAGTGCGGCGATAACTCTTGTTTGTGATGTGATTTGTGAGAAAGAAAAAGGAGAAAACGGCCTTACCAGCCGGACCTCCACGGACAAAGCTTTGTCAGCTAAAGCGCGGCGTTCCAGCTCCTCCAAAGCTTTGCCTTTGTGGGGAACGGGAGGGTGATTGTCCTTGTGAGGGCCCGACAGGTTCCCGTGGCCGCGGCTGAGGCTGGTGTGGGGGCTCCAGTTGGACAGGCTGTTGCCTCCCCCAAGGTCGTTGATGGTGAGCGGAGGACTGGTCGGGAGGTCAAAGTCTGAAAACTTCCGCAGGTCGTCGTTGTGCTTCGATGAAGGATTTGAGAAGTCCTCCTGCTTCTTCCACACGCCCTCATTCGCTTGTCTGGAAAGACATGCAAGATGAATTAATTAACCCACTTGTTGAAATGGAACAAAAACAGGAATTATCCAGGACTTGAAGTGAAAACAATTGCTGCCTTGAATGCCAAAAAACATGTGAAGGGTGCAAACCTCTCCCTCGCTTTTACACACAAAGACGACGAGAGAAAACATTAATTTGATAAGCTCCTTCGATCTGTGAGGTTAATTAAACCAGAAAGCGAGGAGCTTTTTGGACACATGGCTGATATGGAGATAGAAGACAAAATGCTGGAGGGCACATTTTTAGAAGTCCAAGTCTACACTGGCCATAAAATGAAAAGTATTTATTCACGGAGCTGAAAAGAGCCTCATTAGGGTTTTACACATAAAGCCAAGTGGTCACATTAATACCAGCCACTTGAATGAACCCTTCAGGACACTTTCTTTTCAACGTACATTATGATTTTAAATCTTCTCTCTATCTCTGCTGGTTTTAAGAGCTTCGGTCCAAAACAATTAATGTTTAACGGTGGAAATCTGATCTGAATTAACAACAATATCTAATCAATTTTCCTTGGTGCAAGGCCTGTCTGTCCACCATGTTTTATGAAAATCCATAATACTCTGCTGACACGCAAACAAAGAGACAGGAAAACATAATCTCTTTGGCAGAGGTACAAATGGAAAAGCCTTCCTGGAATTGATTACGGGTACGTTTTCGTGTCAGCTAATGTCGGACATATTTCACTGCGTGTCACTGTGTAGGAACTTATTGCACGAGGGCACTTCCAGTAAAGGATGGCTGTAAACTTTTGCATCTCTAAGTCAATGTAAGGACAGTTTATACACTTTTTGCAAACATTCAGTTTCTTTAATTCCTTAATTAATTTAAGGCTCCATTCAGACACGTTTTAAAGCATGCAAAAAGTAAAAAAAAAAAGAAAAAAAGAAGTGCATTAGCATGGTTAGTGTTGGAGATAACATCAAAGAAATTCAGTTATACGTGTCTGAGCCTCAGTCATGCACAGAACTGCTGGCTGCAGATGCATAAAAATGAGCAGTTAAGGCCTTTTATTTCTTTATTTTGTTAGTTAATGTGTTAGCTTGTAACTAGCAGCGGCTGACACAATGATAATGTGAAATATTCAATGATATCTGCTGTGATGTTGCACCGTGTTCCCATTGTAATTAACCCACTGGATCACACCAGAGTGGGATTTCATTTTTCTGAATAACACCTGGTTGCACAAGCGACATAAAACACAATGCATAAGTCACCACTGTCTGCACATTTCATTCTGACTACCTCACAACAAAAAGTAGACCGTATTTTTTTTCCTAGGATGGCGAAGACATGACCCTGCAAATCTGCCCATCCGCCCATGACTTCCCCATCCTAGGAAAAAAATATCAAAAATATCATCTACTGTTTGTTCTGCTTCACACAGTAACATGTTCTGATACAAGTCAATTCATTCAGATCATGACTGATGCTAATGCATCATGAGACAGCTAGAATTACGCTCCTGTTTTCTTAGCAAACCTGTGGGCGTGGTACTGTGGCTCAAGGCTCCAATGACCTACATAAGCATGAACTTTAATTAACAACACTTGTGCTTTTTGCTACGGTTAGCAGAAGGCAAATATTGGCAAGATTTTCTCTCCATCTCTAAGTTCTTTGCTGATACTGATACACTGCATTTAGTGGCACAACTGGGCGGTCCGGGTTCAAATCAAACTCTGAGCCCTTCCCCTCTGTCTCCCCCTTTGATCCCAGTGGTTTTAAAATGAACTGCGGTCGAATTTCAGCCTATGGTAGGGAAACATTGTCCTACTAAAAACTTAACCCGATTGACTTCAAACTTGGTCTGCACCATCATAAGGCCTTTGGGATCAAAAGTAATCAAACGCTCTGTAGTTAGTTGCACTATGTTGGCGTGGCATGGATGCAAAATATGGTGTTTTTCTATTAAACACAAGACTGTATGACTTGACCTTATGTTTTCTGATCTGCCTAAATTTGTCAGCCCCTGAAGTGGGTTCAAGTTAGAGAAACAAAATTTAATGGGCAGATACATAATCATAGCGCCCCCCAGTGGAAACACAAAGCGACTTCTTTTCAATCAAGCAATGTCATGCTGCAAACCATGAGATCTACCTCGAATTTGGCTCTTCCTGACATGAGAGAATGCTACTAAATGTGAAAAACCCAGGACAACATGCCAGTGTCCGGCGGTTGCAGAAATGCGTGGCTGCATCAGCCGAGTCCCGCAGCCACCCCGACGTGCGTGGAGATGCGAGGACCCGTCAACGCTGCTTGCAGCTTTAATATACAAATGTATTTGACAACTGCTTATTTTGCTCATTATGTGTCTTGCAGCATATATAAAAAACACCATATGGAAATGTTAACTAGGATCATACTTGCGCATGGTGGCGAGGGTGTCAGTTATAGTCTTGCAGCGTTTCAACAGGGCGTCCAGCCTGTGCGGCTCCTCTTTCAGGAACTTGACAGCCTCCACCTCCACCCTGAGCACCACCCGCATCTTACTCTGCAGGCCCGGGAACTGATCTGCAGGAGCAAGAAGAGACAGGAAGCCAAGCGAGCAACCCAATCAATTCCACTTGTCAGAAAAGCTTTTTGTGGTAATCAAAGAAAACATTTTTAAACTCCTGTAAATGGTCAGGAAGTTTATTAAGACAATGAGCAATCTGAGACTGATTAAATGTTTGACAGACTGGCTGTGGGTGACTAAAGGATAATCAGTGCCTTGGTGAGTAATTAGTGCATTACAAACTGTCTGGCTGACTAAAAGACTGTGTTTTCTGTTTTCTGTGGCTGTGCACAGAATGTGAAATGTGCCAGCGTGACTCACTTTTCAGTTCTGTGAGCGTTTCTCCCAGCTTTCTCAGAACAGTGGCCTTCTCCTCCAGCTCCTGCACTGTCACCAGCTTGTGGTTGACAGACGACTCCTTCTGGATCTCCTCCACCGACTTCTCCAGGTCGCTGAGATGGAACAGACAGAAGGCTGAGCACCAGGGATGCCTCTGCTACACTTAAATTCTTTACTGAATATCTATCACAGAATCGTGCTGTTGGGAGTTTCAGTCAAACTTCTGCCAATAAACTGTCTCTCAATCAACTGGCAGCGAGATCAACAGTCCTGGACAGCTGAACTGGAGGAGTGTGAACGGGTTTTAAAAAGTTTAAAACTGCGTTAAAAATGTGGATCAGAGGATCGAAACAAATGTGAGTTTAGTCAGCACTAGAGTAGAGAGTGTGTCTTGTCGGGTCACACTTATGTAATATAGATCTGCCTTAAGTTATGTAAGGAATGAAAGCTCCCTGTATAATTAAGCAAAATAAATTGGCCATTAGCCAGCCTGAACAACCGACATTGATTAGCGGAGATCATCTAACAGTTCAACCAATTAGTCTGCAATCAAAACGTCGCTCAGAGTGAGATTCAGGAACTCGTCTGCCTCTCGCAGAAAGATCCAGGACTTATTACCGCAGAACATTTCCACATATGAGACAGAAGCAAGTTATCTGATTATTAAATCTCAAGGTAGCTCTCTGCTCTGCTGTTGCAGTCACTTCAATTAGTTGCTGGACGTCTCACACCTCAGATCTTAATAAGCATCTTGCTCCATGCCTGGCTTAATTACAGTTACAATTTCATCCTATCACTGCGTCACCCGGTGAGTCATCTAATTATAAAGCAGATACAAACTTTGTCATGTTTGAAGCAATTAAGAAATATGTGATAAGACTCGTCTTAAACAAGATATCTACCAGCTTACATATTCAATACGCTGACCAAAAATCCTTCACTGGCGCTGCAGGAGAGAGCATGCATTTTTCTTTTGATAGATAATGTTTGGATTATTATAGACACTATTGCTTTCAGTCTCATCCTGCCACTGACTGGAGCTGCTGGATGATGAGCTCCTCCTCGTTGAGGTACTTGAGTCTCTCCTCCTCCACCAGGAGGCGCTGTCTCTGCAGAGGATCCTCCTGCTTCCTCAAGGCATCGGCCACACGCACGTTCAGCTCCGCCTCTGTCCGCTTCAAGAGGGTTCGCACCGAATCCTGGTTCTCCATCTGCACACACACACATTCAAACACAGTGTTACAGATATGCTCTTATTTCTGCGGGGCATGCTGCACACTCAGCGACTATTTGGAAATGAATTGCATCAATGTTAGCCTTGGTAGCCTCGTGAGAATACCCTGTTAAAATCTGCTATCATTGAATAACAACAGGACAACAAGGAGGACGGCTGCAGTTGCCTGAGGCTTTTTTAAAACAGACCTCAGTGATTTAAAGAAACATTTAGTTTTCCCGTCTTTCAGAGGGCGGGCTGTGGCCTCTCGTTTAACTCTGCGACCTTCTGTGCCTGGTGAACATTTTCCTCTAACCTTGACGTGTTTCCCAGCCATCGCTTTGAAGTCTTTACCCTTAAAAGCACTGATAGATGCAGCAAGTACTTCCCTCCATGTTGTGTGCATCTGCATGTACATGTAACCTCTCTCCTCACAAAGAGAGCCGGGCCGCCCCGAGGAGAGCCGAGCACTGAGCGTGAACCCGGCTCCCTCTCAAGTGTTATGAATGGAATATTCTACAGGACTACTGCATGTAATACAACTCCCCGAGATGAAAACACCTGGTAAGCAAGAAAAATTAATAATTGATCTGCCTTATGTTCCAGGAAGTGAAGCACGACAACAATATCACTAACAAATTACCCGGTATCCCGTTTTAAACCCGCAATAATGATGCTGTGAGCCAAACACGAATGAGCTCCTAAAAAAAATATTAATACATACAGAAAATACATTTTTTATTTATTATATTTACTTTTTTTCTCCCCCTCTCGAGCACTGTGCTTCCTCTCTCCCAGCTGCCTGTCTCTCCTGCACACTCCCTGTGCATAATTCATGAGGCACATGTAAAATTTAAGCCGCTGGCCACCGCCATGGGCAGCAATATGGGTCCAGGTGCAGAGGTCACACTTGGGCGCGCATGCAGGTAAACAGCAAAACTGTCCTCTCCAGGTACACCGCAGCCCCGGTTGTTTTTGCTCCCTGCTTAGCCCTTGTGAGTTGCTGCCAGGGAGCAAATAACAGCACTGCACGCCCGTCATCTGTCGCTCCCATTACTCCTTCTTTCTCTTCCTCCCTGCACGAGGCTTGAATGCTCTCCGCCGTCGCTGGAGGCATTTAACTCATCATCACTTCCTGCGGTAACCATGGCACCGCTGGCATCAGAGATACATGGAATAAATGCGGGCCTCGTCTCCACTTTTCTGTTAACCCCTTCATGCGATTCTGCATCCATCGGGACATTCTGTACCTTTTATCTCCCAATCACTTCGTTTCATTATTAATCCCCAAAAGGCACAATGCCCTCAATGTGTCATGCTATGTGAACCTGGAGGTGTTATTTACTGTAGGTATTGTATTGAAGTGGAGATCAAACAGACATCAAAGCCACTGCTCCCACATACAGAACGTGTGCATTGAAATATCGTATACTTGACATTACAAACATGTTACACATCAGCTGAATGTAGAAAACAGAAGAAATTACAGCCTCCAATTTCCTCCAGTCCATGGATCAGTAAACCACATGTTGAGTGCATAATGAGCTCTTATATTCTGTATGTCTTGCATGGTAACAATGAGCTATGAAGGACCCTGCACAGAACCACTCTTTGTTATTCAGACGGATAAAAATGATGCTACTTGATTCACTGAAAATGATTCATCAGAACCCATTGTGACAGAAGCGCCAGCTGCTAACATTAAATCATATCAAAAAGAGGAAAATGAGACAAATTATTACCGAGAATATCATAGAAATATTACACTTGAAATTAAATAAACTTGCATGACGAGATGCCACGGATAATAAATTGGAAAAACTAAAGAAAAGGAAAAGAGAAAAGGAGTTTTAAAGTGAATTTTTGCTGATTTTTAACCAACTCTGTGAGATTATTACGACGTTCCCAGAGTCCTTAGTTCCTCAGTTTTAAAAAGAACACAATGGAAACCTAAAAAAGATGCTCCCCTGCTCTGTATTTGCTTAAAATGAGATGGGTGAGGCCAGTGGTTCTCAACCTGAGGTCTGAGGACCCCAAAAGGTCCTTGAGGGAGCTCCAGGTGGGCCCAAGAAAAATGCAAATAGTTCATTTTCACGATTTAACTCACTATGTCTGGAAAATTTGTTTATGGAGACTAACAATAAGGATAAAGTTCCATTTTTTGTTCTTTATTTTGTTTATTACATCATTACATTTTATCACAAGGCCTGTTTGCTTTTATCTCTTTTTATGTTCTTAATAAAGATACTTCATTCATTCATTCAAATAATTCTGGTCTATCTAATCATATCCAACATCCATAACCTTTTCAGATGGTTCCTACCTAAGGAAATCCTATCAAAGGTGGGTGCATGACCCAATGTGCATCAATTTAAAGGTCATTGACACAGAAAAAGGTTACTTTGGAAGATGTTAGGAGACGATAATCTTATTCCTGAGAGTCATGAAAATTCCCTGGCACAGGTCTTAGTCTGGATAATATTTACTCTATTTGTATGATGAAGAGCTCCCAAATATATTTCAGCCTTTAATTTAAAATACTAAGAATGAGTTGACCAAGAAACAAAGCAGATTTCACATTAAAACTAGTTTCTCAATCAGTTCTTCATACCTGTATCTTGCGAAGCTGCCCGAGCTGTTTGCGCAAGTCGGTGGCGTTCTGCTGCAGCCCGTGCAGGTGGAGCTGCATCTGCAGGCGGCTGGCGCTGTTCACCGGGGTCGTGATGGAAGGTGGCGGCGGCATCAGAGCTAGAGGAGCCGACGGCGTGTGAGCTGCCAATCACAGAGCAGGACATGGGGGTGGGGGGTCACCAGGAGGTTGTCGGGGAACAAATTGGTTAGGTTGCCGGGGCTGTGCTCCGGAGAGGCTCGCGGTCAGCCAGCATGACACACAGTACAAACAGTAACACACACACACACGCACACACACAGGCCCAAAGAAAGGACATATATAGAAAGTCTGGGCACACACTGAAAAAAATACAGTGTGTGAGTGCAAAAAAAGCGCCATATTCACAAAACTCTAATAGTCCACTGGGAGAAACGTGAGCTCATGCTATTAGTAACCCATATAGAAGTGCAATTAGTCTATTCAGTAGTGACACACAGGGGGATAACCATGCTCTTATCTTAACACAGGGCTTTGTGAGTATGGCCATAGACTCCCCAGCTATTCTCACACACACACACACACACACACACATCCCTCCAGGACACACACACGCATTTACAAAGGAGAGCCTCGTCTGTGACAAAACAACCCTCTGAAATTCCCAAAGGAAAAACCAAGCAGATATTCAAAAAGGTAGAGACAGAGACAGGACGAGAGTGAGGGAGGGAGGGGGAGGGGGGGGCGTCCGCTCTCCGGGAAACCAGCCAGGAGTAAAACGTGAGGATAGACACCGCCAGCTACCCAGCAACACCACACACCCATACAGAGAGCAGAGAGGCATGAGCGAAGTCTGAGAGGAGAAATTAAAAGGGCGATAGAGTAGGAGATGGCAACTACCTTTCTTCTTCAGCCGTCCAGCTGGAATATAGAGAGAGTGAGCCGGTTACCGAGGAATTAATGAGAGGGTGATAAGACACACACAGAGGGAGAGGGAACGTCTTAAAAGTTCATATTTACAGAATGATGATCCGGGAGGGAATTTTTATTGACTACACAGTGAAAGTGACTCCGGTGATGGAGGAAGCTTCAAAGACGGCTGTGTCCTTGAACCGGCCCTGGCCATCGAAAAAGGTGCATTTGTGCCAAGACTGCACTGCACAATTATGGACAGAAACGGGAATGTGACGACTAAAAGAAAAGCAAGAAGATGAAAGGGTTTTATCATAAGTTCTGCAGTATGTGCAGGCTGCAGTACACCTGTTAAAAATGACTCATACCAGTATTTCAGTTTTTTTTTTTTTGCTGGAACATCGTGTGAGTCTGATATGGTGAGAAATAATACACTAAAATTCAATCTCCATGCATCCGGAGCAGAGATAGTAAATAAAACCCTCCAATACTTCAAAGCTGTCTGTCTTATTACCCCGCGAGGAGGTTATGTTGACAGTCTTGTATGTTTGTTTGTTTGTTTGTTTAACACCTTTCAAAAGCTCCAGGCTGTTAGATGGTATATATTTTCTTTTTTTTGTCAGCCAGCATTTCCCCTCCTGATTCCTGTATTCGTGCTTAAAAATCCTCCATGTTGGACGAATTCAAGAAATAATGCTGTTCCCATCTGACTAAAGAAGACTGAATAACTTTAACTTTTCTAAAAAAGTACATTTGACCAGCTATGAGTTCTCCGCAGTGTGTCTTGAAATGGTGATGAATCCTCGGGAATGAAACTTTTAAATAACTCCAGTAGATGAAGAAAGACAAAGATAGTGAAAGAGAAAAAGGGACAGAGGGATGAAGGGGAAAGATATCTCGTCTCGTCTAACCGGTTTGGTGAGATTAAAACAAACTCTGGTGCATTTTCCAGTTTAGTTTGCTTCATTTGTGCTGCTCTGAAACCTGTCAATCAAACTCTGGTGCAAACTAAACAACCGGACTGAGAGAGTTTTACCCCTCTGTGCATTTATTTTGTGAACACAATAATCACACTATGAACCAAAACATCTGCACTGAAAACCTTTGAGGAGTTTGTTTCTGTCTTGTTCTAAACGATGTTTGTTATGGAAACGTGATCCAACTTAGATCCAAACCAACTACAACAAGCTAAGGCTAAATGGCTCCTGTAGCTAGCATGCTTTGCACTCTGGGATGCAGCAGAGCACGTAAACAGTTTTTCTATTTTTTCAAAATGTTTCCTCAAAGTGAAATGTTTCTCTCAGAGAAAACCACTTCCTGTATTTACTGTCTTGCTCCCGTCCCAAACAGTAAATCCTCTCACATGGATTTTGGTTTGCTTGGATTTTTCTCTGTGTGGCAAGAAAATGAACAATTTATCAAAGAGCAAAAAAAAACTATAGATGTGAACCCCCCTGAGACAATATATCAACAGGGTCTTGGCTTGCTTCTTAGAAAACTCTCATGTGGTTTGTTTTTTGGTTTGAAAGCAACGGACCACACAGATTTCTGTCGGAAAGTGTTTGGATGATTTTAGCTCGACTTCAAACGAAACCAGGAGAATTTGATTCCTCAGCTCCACTACAGTTGCCAAAACAGTCCAACTAATGAGATACTTGTGCCTGTATAACTACATGTTAGCAGCTCTTGGTTTAGTTAAAAGTCATTAGCTGTGTTCCCATTAAAGCCGAAAAACAAATTTTAAAGCAAAATTTTGAAATGCTGCATAAAAGAAAATGCAAATTAGGGACGTTTTCTTCAACGGGTTTAGAACGAAAAAAACAAAGCTGCAAAAACATAGAAGTAGAGATTGAACAAGAGAGAAACAACAACAAAAAAGAGCACAAAGTTGGCCACCCACGAGAAAAAATAGAGCAAAGTCTTCAGGAATTAGATTCAATTGGGCAACTTATTCTTGTTCTTTCATGTCACCGCGGAAACAGCTGATCAGTCATGTGAGTTAAATGTTATCTCATAGGATTCATCCGGGAAAAAACTAACTAATTATTTTTCAAAAAGGACAAAACCCCTCAAGCAAGCACAGAAACCTTTATATGCATTTATAAAAGATTTATCAAATTTGGTGTTTCCATCAAGCTTTTCTCATGCAAATCATCAAAATGTGCACAGAAATGTGTTGATGGAAGCACGTCCGTGTGAACACGAAGTGGACCAGAACTACAGAACTGCCTGTTATTTGTTTCCCCAGTTTGGACCAAATGAACTGAACTGCAAGTGTGAAAGTGCCCTTAAAAAAAAAAAACGACTCTTTGACTCTAAACTGGACCAAGCAGGTGATAAAGACGGCAATAAATTTGTCATAAACCAGGAGGTCCCCATCACTGCTTGTTCGTGTCCATTATCCTCAAAATCAGAGTGCATTGTTTTTTAGGAAAATCCAACCGTGAAATCATTTCTAAGCAGATCAGCGGAGCAGTGCTGTTAGTAAGGAAGTCACACGGGTCACATTCACACTACTGTACTCACTTCCAGTGGCGGAGCCGTCACTGTTGGTTTCGGTCTTCTCGCTGGAAGAGAAAGGTAATGGCCGTGAGAACTCCGTCCCTTGGTCCGGAGGGCAGCCCGCCATCATGCAGAGACGCAGCAGGCCGCATCTGAGGATCAACGGCCACAGGGCAAGGCAATTACAGTGCTAACGCTAACAGCGCTACTGCTGGACACTATCAGACTGATTACATTAACAAGTTGTCTTCTTGTTAATGAGCCCCTGTTGTGTCGCTGATAAAAATGTTCCATGTAAATGAGGAACTCAAAATCTACTGAAAAGCTATCTTGCACATCTTTGTGTATTAATGGCTGAATCGATACCTCTGTGCCCTGCAGCTAATGTTTAGCGCCGTGTACTTGTGCTGTGCTCACACCAAGTAATGTACCACTTCACTGCTATGGAGCTGATAATGGCTCTGATAATAGCCTGCCTCTGTTCCTGTCGATAGTGCTGCCTATGTGTCTGACCTGAAGCTGCATCTGTGAGTTTTGGAGGGTTAATGGGGTATAATGGAGAGTCTTACGTGCTGTCACTGTCTGGAGCTCTGGTCAGCACACTCTGGACCAGGCCGGTGAGGCTGGCTATCTGCTTCTCCATCGCCTCCATTCGCTCCAGACGATGATCCCTGCAAAACATAAAAGCCACAGATGCATCACCAAACGCTGACGGGGGAAGCAGGGGAACACTTAATTATAATGCTGCAGAGTAAGCAATAAACTAATGGTAACAGTTTCCAACTATTTTGAGAAATTGGCAACCAATTCTTGGCCTTTGGTTGCCATCAGGACTCATTAAAACAAAACAGGGTACAGAAAGAAGCTTTTAGCATTTGTTGCATTAGTTTGTTGCACACAGACTTCTGTTTTGGAGGCAAATATGCAAACTGACTCAACTCAGAAAAAACCCTCAATAAGTGACTAATCAAGGTCACTAGTTCTGTGATGAAGCTTTTATTCTTTTATGTCATGTTTTTATCATTAAGCTGACTTATAACTAAATAATATCTAAGTTACTAAGTGTTTAGGCACTAATAATCGTGTGTAACAATACATCGATATAGATCAATATATCGATGTATCTGTAGTGCCCACATCGATTCATATCACCATCTTTAGTGTCCGCTTTTTATTTTGACAACCTGTTTTGTTTTGAGACGTAAACTGAGCGCACAGATAGAAACTATCTTGTTCATAAAAAAACCAAAGATCATCACAGGTTCTTTAAATGGACCCATAAAAACATATTTGCACTTAAATGCAATGTGGCAAATAATAGTAAACATATCTTTAGTCTATTTTTATTGTCTGTAATAAAAAACAATGGATTCTTTTTATTTAAATATCTGGAAGAGCTCATAAATAAAGCCGTAAAATCATAGTTTTGTTGTTTCTGAGAGTTGATATAAATGTAACAGGTTGTGTTAAATCAGCATTTGATATCATATCATCTCATCGTATTATTGTCAAGTGAATCGATCTTATATCGTATCGTGATTAAACCCACAATTTAGACCCCTCCTGAATGATGCTTTAAAGGGACCATAATCCTAGTTTTAAATATCTGCTTGTAAACAAATAGGTCGTATGTAATGAAGACATTTAAATTCTGCTGATGCTCCTAATTAGGATTGTGTGAGTTCTGTTTGAAACAAGAACAAAACAGAGAAAATACAAATACAGAACCACTTTATGCAAAATAACCAGTATCTTTGATTTGTGTTTATGTAGTCATAACTCAGAGGCTGAATAAGTAAAAAAATGTTTTCAGGATGTGCTTTAAACAATACAAAATAACTTAATGAAATTCAGCGAGCAGACTCGTGCTGACCTGCTGCTGTCAGGGTCCTGTCCAGACAGCGAAGAACCAAAGCCAGGCGTGGCCCTGCCGCCCTCCCCGGGCCCGGCTGTCAGACACAGAGGCTCTGAACTGGAGCTGGGCCTCGACTTCGGGCTCTCCACAAACACAGAGGAGGAGGCCGAGTCCTTGCGGAAGGTCTGCCTGACAGGTGAGGCTCTGCTGGGCGAGCTGGAGTACGAGTCCCTGTCTCTTAGCTGCATGTCAGGGATTTTCTGCGGGGATGAAGGCGGCATGCGGAAACCCATGCCCAGCGTGGCTGAGGAGTATGTGTCTGAGTAGAGTGAGCCTCCAGGCTTGTACAGAGAGTCCTCCAGGTCCCCTTGAAGAGCAGCGGCTGAGTAGGTGCTGAGGGAGCGCACGGAGCCGCGGCGGTACAGGCCCCCGGAGACGGGGAAGCTGAAGGGGTCCCCGATGGCAGCTAGCGACTGGGTGGAGGCGATGCTGAGGCGGCCTTCATGCATCAGGCTGTAGGGGTCCGCGTACAGCCCCTCGCTCTTCATCAGCGCCATATTTTTTGCAGAAACCTCCTCATCAGGCTTGACATCGCGGCGCTCCAGGATGGCGCTGGGCGAGGGGGACAGGCCCGCGTTGGCTCCGTGGCCGGCCTGGGGATGGTGGGGGTGTCGGGGCTGTTCATGCTGGGAGTGGGACCCAGTGAAGGACGGAGGACGGCCGCCGCTGTAGGAGAGGCGAGAGCGGGAGGGAGACGCCGAGGCTGTAGAGGAGGGGAGGGTGTTGAGGCGGCGGGTTGGGGAGGAGTCGCGGGAGGAGTACACCATCTCCCTCTGAGGAGGACAAGCAGGGTTAAAGGTCACGGATGACAGTACATTGTGCATCAGTTTCAGTGGTGGGATGTAACTAAGTACATTTACTCCACTACATTTTAGGGACAAATACTGTACTTTTTACTCCACTACATTTAGCTTTAGTTACTTTTCAGGTCAAGATTTAACATGAAAAATAAGGTTAATTTTATCTATTAAGTAGTTAAATTTAACCACATCTTGACAACAGTAAAATGCACTAATAATATTACAATATGTTTGGAATATATATAATATTCTGAGTGGGGTCGTTCTGCATAATAAGTACTTTTACTTATTTTGATGCTTATATTTTGTATTTTTTTGTACTGAAGTAAGTTTTGCATGCAGGACTTTCACTTGTAGTGGAGTATTTTTGCAGTCTGCAATTTTAATCTCTTGTTTGTTTTACAGACAAAGAACTGCTGGGAGGTGACACATTCCTATATTAAAACCCTGTTTTCAGGTGCCAGAGCAAGAAAAGATGATTGAGCCTGAAAAGCTGTCCTGCATGAAACATTTACAAAATATTAAATTAAGTAATAAATCGATTTAAATCAGACACCGTGTCTGAGAACTATAAGGGCTGCGTCGTTGTTCTGTGTTTAAGGAAGAAAGAAGAAGAACGTCTGCTTTATTTACCCGCCAGGCAAATTCAATTTTTCCACTCTGTTGTTATAGATATTCACACAGACACAGCCCTAAAATTGGCTTTTTATTACATTACTACAAGCGGGTGATGAGTCCAATCTCAAATCCAAACATACCGGCATGTATATTTATTCTATTAAGTGGAGTGATGAAAAGTAGCAGCAGAAAAAGCGACTTGTTTAGACCAAACAAGTGACAGCTGAATACATCTCTGTCTGAGCAGCTATTACTTTCCTCCACCTGCCTTTCTTTGCGGAGCATCATAACGTTGTTAAACATGCCCCGCTTATTTTTTTCAACCCACCTCTGCTTCCTCCTGTTGTGATTTTTCTCATTTCTGCAGCTTTTAAAAAGCCAAATACTCTGTTTTCCCTTGTCACATAACTGCTTTTGTTGCTTTACTCATCCCCGTTTTTTTTCCCCATTTATTTCTCAGCATCCCAGCTAACCTTGTCATGCGGCACAGAGCAAATCCAGGAGCGTGACGAAGGAATTTGTGCTGCTGAGCCGTTATGCCCGCAGACAAATATACATACTGTATATTTACATAACGACACGAGGTGGTCTGGTCGCACAAACTGTGTGGACAGAACTTAAACAAGCAGAGAGATAAAGACACAAGTTGCTCCACATGACAGCACCAGATCCGACATGCACAGGGGCAAATTAATGACATGCTCGTTAAGATGCCGTCTGCGTTTAGTCTCCAGCACTTGAAAAGGAGAGATGGACTGTGGCTGTGCATGTAACACTTAGTGTGAAAGCTGATGGGTTACTTTGATGATTCTTGGTTTTGCCCAATTAAATGTGTTCATGCTTTTAAGATTTCCTGGTTTCAAACTCAGTTTGGAAATGTAGATGTGCTTCAGTAGTTTATGGAGGCTGCTCGGCTCTTTCTTTAGCTTTATATTCCCTTTGCCATTTCTTTTACACACAGGAGGGAGTGGAACGGTTGGATTTAAAAGTCCTGGCCTGGTCATAGTCACAGTTTGTGTTGTACAGCTTCACAGATTTCAGTCAAAACAACAACTTGATAATGAAGAAGTGTTTTGTTCCTTGTGTTAGCTACAAGTTTGTTATATATATAAATACATAAATGAGAAGCATATTAAAATCTGCAATGCATCCTCTCCGAACCAAAACCAGAAACCATTACCAAACTATGATATGAACTGAGCCATGAATTTTATGAACCGTTCCAGCTCAAACACACACACACAAACAAGCATGCATGCATGCACACACACATAAAGCATACAGTACAGTGCATGCACACACAATGTACACAGGCATAATCGCTTCTCACTGCCTGTTTGCATGGTTAACAGCAGTTGTATTCTCAGTATTGTGTGAATAATGCAGATGGTAAGCACGGTTTTGTATAAAATAATTAAAAAAAGGTTTCCCTCAGGCTCCCTTGATCTTCACTGAAGCGGAAATAGCTTTGGATGTTAAAATATGCTCATTTCACAGAGGAACATTGTTCTCCGGTGTCTGCACAGCAACAGATGGCCTACTTGAAGATAAGAAAATGCATTTCCAGGAGGAATACCTGTTAAATTACTAACCCACATACACCACAACAGCCTGTCAAAGTTACCATTAAAATATAAAATACACTATTACCTCGCCAAAGAAGCACACGGCTGCTCTTTAGAGTTCTCACTGACAGTGCAGCTGTCAAACATCAGTCTAGCAGGAGATCAGACATCATTCTTCCCCTGAAATAACCTCCTCACCTCCCCACTCCCCCGACCCCCCCGCTCCTCACCCTCAGGTCTCCGTTAGCCAGGTGTGCAGCAGCAGGGTAGGAAGCGTAGATGGGCTCTTTGCGGTAAATCTTGATGATGCTGCGGTCCTGGATGTCCCGGACGTCCTCCAGCTCGTAGAAGACGTTGCGCGCCTCGTCCTTGATCAGGATGGCCGTGTTGGGGGACTTCAGCATACCTGCTGTCAACTTCTGAGGGAACATGTGCACGATGAGAGCGTGCAGCGTGTCCAGGCTGCTCAGCTCGTGGGTGATGTGAACCCGACGCGTCTCATCTCCGTACTGCAGGAACAGCACGCCTAAAACAGAGCGATAAGGGAGAGATGGTTGAGTCAGAAGGCGATGGCGTTCGTGGATGGAGAGAAAAGCTAATGAAGCAATTCTGTCTGAATTTTGGAGCAGAGAAATAGTTTGTCAAGTGTTCTGCTGCACTTTTATTATCAGATGTCAGCATATTTATTAAGAGTAAACTTTATTTCTGGATGTGAGAAAAAAGGGCTGCGATAGCTGTGTGAGAATTCACAGCTAAGGTGCAAAAATGCCCGTTTAAGGCAAGTGAAAGTTTTACTACTTTCCTTCAAATGCCACTTTTACTTCCTGTTAATTTTCAAAATGCAACAATGGATAACAAATGACCCCAAGATGCTGCAACCCTTGATTTTAAAAGTAAAGATGAGTCTGACGCCTGACTAACCTGAAAATTCATCTTCATACACCCAGGGGGACAAACAAAAAGAACAAACAAAGCAAAGAAAAGACCAGTGATTAAAAGTCAAGCAGAGTGAGTGAGATATTGCAGACGAGTTGGGGAGAGAAGAAAACAAAGTGGTTAGTAAGGAGACATGGAGAGGAACTCCTCATTCAAAACGACCTTCTGCAGTCAGTGCCACTTTAGTTTTACAGCCTCTTTTTTATTTAAACTCCCACTGTACCTGATGTAACACCCTCCTAGGTCTTTATGACTCTGCACCAGCTTCTTTCTAAACACCCAAGGTCCTTTTATTACAAACCTGTTCTTGAAAATGCTGTTTACTCTTCCAGTTGAAGAAAATATATCCCTAGTCCTGTATAATTAACAGCAGGCATGCAGTAATACAGTCACCAAATCACTACCCACCTAAACAAAATAGCATGCTTTAATGACTCCATAGTAAATGTAATTAACTCCTTGTTCAGCTGCACACTTGCTCACACATTCAGCATGAATATATTGGGAATATGCTGCATGCACTGGAAAAAGATCAACTTTTTGTCTAAGAAAGTTGTGTTATCCAAGTTAGACTAAACTGAAACTGTTAAACAAAGAAGGTGAGAGAATTAAACCTCCTCCCATTTCTCCCAATCCCCAGCTACAGGAGGTAAACACAGAGCCGTAAATCCAGCGAGCGTGTTGTGACAGAGCCTGCCAGCAGAGCTTCAGATCTTAACCTGGAGATCGTAGCTTATTCTGGCTGGCAGAGCGGGACAGCGGCAGGCTCTGGCGAAATCGGTTCATCCGGTTGAACCCGATGGGGATGTCGGCCTCCGACATGGTCTCCAGGGATTCGGCCGAGGCGAAGGAGAGCTTGGCGGCCTGGTCGGCAAGCCCAGACTGGGTAGACTGGGAATGCCGGGGACTGCGGCTCTGCAGGAAGTAAGAGGACACACAATCATTTAGTGAGAGGTGAAATCAAGGCGGAGAGAATGGATTGGACAGGGCCGACGGAGTAAGACCAAGCAGAAAAGAGACAGTGAGCACACAATGAGGCACCACACAATCAACCACATAACAAGATTAACGAGACCTTGACAATGGTTTAGCTACCAGCCATTCACTCAGAATTACCAGCGTCACAGTATCTGACATCAGTTGAATGCTGCAGCAGAAAAGCACAATATAGTTGTTCTCACATGGCACAGCACTCCAGGGCACCAGCCTTCATGAATCACCTACGGTGGGTGAGGAGCAGGATTAAGCCGGAAACTGTGCTCCGGCTCGGCATAAGTTATGTCATGTTTGCTCCACTTTGCACACCTCCCGCACGGCCGCGTCCTAACTCTTGTCCCTGTGCGGCAAGAACTTTAAATGAGTGCTTGTGGGATGGGAGGGGAAGCTCATGCAAATCCAGGGCTGTCACTGTTGGTTTCTCCTGCTGGCCTATGCCCAGGCGTCTCCCACTGAAAGACTGTTAGTGCAGCTGGGGCTGAGCTCACTGAACTGGCTCCCTGATCCCCCACCGCTGCAGCGTCTCCTCCAGCTCAGAGGCTGCTGTAATGAGCTCCCAGAATGCTGTCTGCTGGTTGTTTGGATGGCAGAGGCAGACACATCCTTAGCTACAGTACAGTAGCTGTGCCGCTCTCCTCCTCCTTGCATCATGAACACAACTGTTTCCCTCTTTCCAAGGATTTCCTTCCCTCTTCTCTGTTTGAGTCAAAACTGCAGCATGGATCTTCAGTGGTTTTTATTAAAGTGAGAGTCTGACAGAAGATACACAGAGGGCCTCATCTTTTAACTTCACAGAACGCACACGTTAATGTATGATATTTTTAGTACTGATACTAGCATAAACAAAACAGTGCACAATATCTCTTTCAATGCCACAGCAAAAAGAAAAATGTCCTTGGCACATAAAATAGATTTTTCTTGCCTTTTTCTAATTAGCAACCTGCAAACAGTGTTGGTACAGATCATCTGTGCAGCCTTGGGTTGGAAATCTCATTGTAAATCTGTCTTTTTATAGCTTCGGTACTGCTGATGCAATCAAATATATAATTAATGGAGATTGTATCGATTTAAACCTGAGGTATCTAAAAGTACGGCTCATTTTTTGTGACAATCTTACAGGAGGCAGTGAACTAGAGATTACACTATATATATTTAGTTTTTTGCAGCATTAATTTTTCAATCCATAAAATATAAAAATAATAATAATTTAAAAAAAGAGAAACAAAATAAAATAATTGAATAGATAAAAAATAAAAAATTAAACATTGAAAAATTAAAATATTAGAAAACTTAAATTAAAATAATGAAGAAAAATTCCATTTAAATTTCCCCAAATCAAGTAAGTCTCTTCACATTGATTTTTTTTGCCTGACCAACAGTTAAAAAACTCAAATTATTGAGTTCACAATCATATAAATCAATGAAAAGCAGCAAATAGTCACACAAAACAAGCTGACACTAGCAAATAATTTATTTTTAGCAATGCCAGTCTGTCAATTAGCCCGGACTGAAATATCTCACTGCTAGCACATAGAGTGCCATGAAATTTTGACAGTCATGGTTTAATTTGTCCAATACGTCGGTTCATAACTAAATACCTGCGAAGCTAATAAGATTCCCATCAGCCTCAACTTTACTCTGTGTTTGCTGCTAATTATCTTAATTCATTACTTTCATTTAAACTTGTTATCATCATTTTATACCATTAAAGTCTTTTTATCTTATTATATCTTTAATGTTATTAGTGCTCCTACTGTGCTACAATTTTTATCGCCCAGTTGATATGTTCTCTAATTAAATACATTTAATTATAACATTGACCCCCTTTGTTAACTTATATATGACAGATTTGCCTACATGGAGCCTCACAGAGACAGTAGCATGACTTTAGACTTGCTGTTTGATAAATCGATACCAATTACTCACGTAACTAATTTATCTGAGTTAAAAGACTCAGATCAATCGATTGATCAACTCATTTTTGCTGCACTACAGTAACTTAAACTAAATGAGCCGCGGCGACGTGTAACTACGACTATCACTGGTAATTTGCTCTTTAAATTAACTGCTTTGCTTTCATGTGTGTGTTTACAAGGCAAGTAACAAACCCCCATCATGACTGGGAAGCTTAATAATCCTTTTTACAAAGCACGCTCCCTTCTGTCACTATCATACATAATTCAGTCACACACACAAACACACTCAGAGGGAAAGCAGTGGTGTCCAGTGATAGTGGCGGCAGACAGTGTCTGAGCACGCAGAGGGACGGTGATGCTGACAGATAACCCCCACCGTGTTTTCTAATAGGGTCATTTATCTAAACTGTGACCACACTGAACAACAAGTCAGCCAGCAGCAGCACAGAGGAGCAGCACGTACTGCGCCGTGTCATATTCTGGCCGGCTACAGTGGGATATGAGAGTCATTAGTGGGGTAGATACAGTACGAAACAATGTAAGATTAGGGTTTTATCTTGTCTTTGGTCCAATAAATTCCCTACTTTCAAGTTACACCACTTTTAGAAAACAAAAGTTAGTCATATAGTTTGAATAAGTTCATCCATTTTCATCCACTTATCCAGGACCGGCTCGCAGGGGCAGCAGGCGAAGTATTCCAGATGTTCCTCTCCTCAGCCACAATGTCCAGCTCCTCCTGAGGGACCAAGTGAGATGTATACTCCCATCCACGTGTTCTGGGTCTTCCCCGGGGCCTCCTATCAGGCGGGAGGCACCCAGGAGGCCTCCTTGCCAGATGCCCGAACCACCTCCGCTGGCTCCTTTCAACGTGACGGAGCAGCGGCTCTACAACGAGCTCCCTCTGGATGTCTGAGCTCCTCGTCCTGTCTCTAAGGCTGAGCCCAGCCGCCCTTCAGAGGAGACTTATTTCAGGTGCTTTAATCTGCGATCTCATTCTTTCAGTCACTACCTAAAGCTCATGAATCAAGAGCTTCGCCTTCTGGCTAAGATCCTTCTTCACCACAATGGTTCGGTACAACGCCCGCATCACTGCTGACACCTTTTCCTGCAGAGAATCACGGCTTCAAACTTCCTCATTCCAACTGCTGCACAGTCGGTTGCAAACCCCCCCAATGCATGCTTGGAAGTCCCGGTCTGATGAAGCCAAAAGAGCCACATCATCTGCAAAGATGCAATTCACCAGCCTGAAACCCTTCCTCCCCACGGCTGCACCGTGAGATCCTGTCTGTGAATGCCACATACAGAAGCAGAGACAGGGAGCCCTGACGGAGGACAACACCCACTGGGAACATTTAGTTTGCAAACATTATTACACATTTAAAGAAGTATTTCAAAAGTTAAGCAAATGTGTTTATTTGCTTCCTAACCAAGAATACAGAGCCGTCCACACAGTGAACTGCAAGGATAACATATTCAGATACTGGTATATCAATAATATATGTGTTTTATAAACTCTCAGGTGCATGGTGGAGTTCACACTGATGATATGTGGCTCATTTTCAAAGCAATGTGACAAAAATCCATCCAAATGTAACACGAGTCAACTCAACATCCAACACGCCTCTCTCTCTCTCTCTCTCTCTCTCTCTGTCTGTGTAGCACAGCAGTGGTTACTTTTCAACTGTTTCTAATCTTAGAATTCATCTTCTCATTAATAACTCTAGTGATAAATAAGAACTATATCAAGCGCTTTATAAATTATGCATCTGCCATTTCTGACCACCTCTTTGATGGAAGCTAATTGATGGCATTTAACCGATGATGCAGCAGTCGAGGGACACGTGGGGCTCTGACACAGCTGGAGAGGGAGTGTGTGCCTACCGCCGCTGCTTACAGAAGGTTACTGATCATTAGTGAGGATGCTCACATTATTATTATTATAGTGGTTGTTTGTGGTGTGGATCGCCCATAGGAAGGTGGAATTAATACCACTCTCACAGTAAATATGAAGCAACAGGGAGCAGCTGGTTACAGACTGGAAGCAGGTGGAAGCAGCTCGTCTGGCACTGAATGAATAAAAAAAACAGACTTTTTTTTTTGGCTTTGATACTTTAGGAAGTAACTTGTTTCAGCCAAGAAATAGTCAGACACACAACCCACCATAAAACAGCTAATTGTCATTTTGATCATGTTAATTGTTGGTTTAACTCTGGAGTCAGGCTACATCTCGCTAAAACACATTTTTAGCTGAAACCAGCAGCTCTACGGCTCGCACTGTTGGTCTGTGGGTCCACAGTAGTTTCTCCAACCTTTTGCAGCCCCTGATGTTACACCAAGAGGCTGAAATTAGCCTTGGAGGTCAAGTGTTTGTGAGGTAGTGTGAGTGAATCAGCGGTGGAAGAAGTATTCAGATCCCTTACAGTCAAACACTGCAGAATGACTCCACTACAAGTAAAAGTCCTGCATTCAAAACGTACTTATGTAAAAGAACAAAAAGTATGAGCATCAAATGTACTTAAAGTATCAAAAGTAAAAGTAAACTCAGATTGTTTTATCTATTCCTGATATATTATTGGATTATTTGTACTGATGCATTTATGTAAGCAGCATTTTACTGTTGTCCAGGTAGTTAATATACTGTTATAAACACATGTAATCACTTTAAATTAATTGTATTTTTTCATTTTTCAAAGTAACTAAAGCTTGCAGCTAAATGTAGTGGAGTAAAAAGTACAATACTTGCCTCATAATGTCGTGAAATAGAGGTAAGTTATGGGGAAACACTCACTAAAATACAATTACTTTAAAATTGTACTTTATACTTAGTAACTTTCCACCACTGGTGTGAATGCATGAACATATTTATTCATGCATGTTTGCAGTGAAAGAAATTGCAAATTCACATTAGTTTTCTAGATTCGAGCTAGACTAGCTAGCTCTGACTACATCACCATCTTAATATCAGTATTAAAAAAAAGCAGGTGACAAAATATTTATTAGGAGTTTGTTGGAATCAACAAATTTCAGGTATTTATCCAAACTGGGCCTGGATCTGTAGTGGGACCAGCTGTCTGAGCCCAACACTGTTACTCAGGAGAAGCAACACTCAGGGATATATTTGGCATAAAAATGCAATAACAGCTTTCAGTATGAATGGGAATGATTGAAAAGACCACCGTGTGTAAGACATGTCAAAGGAGATTTCTTCTGAGAGTATCTGCTCTTTTTTTCCCCCTGCATGGCTGAGAGGGAAACAGACAGCAGCTCTGTTTCAAAATCTTGAGTCATTCTACTCGTGCATGTGAGAATTTCATTTCAAGGCTAAAAAAACCTGGTTTGAGCTTTCGAAGAAAAGGAAGAGGGGAATTGAGAATATAGTGCTGCATGACTGATCTTGTGCCTCACAATATTTGCAGACTCAAATTTTAATTTTCTGAACCAGCTGAAAAAAATGTGTGAAGGGAAAGTGAATGAGTAATGCCTCGACAAGTACTACGAACAAAACAATGAAGCCATGAACGTGTGTAAGCCGCCGCAGCTGTTGTTCTACATGCTTTCAGTCCGTTTGTCTTGTTACAACAGGCTACAAACATTGAAATCCATATTGGTGGTTTATGTGATATGAAAACCGAAGATATCTCTCTGCAGTGATTTTGCATTGTAAATATTATATGCGTGCACACCATCTGGTCATGCATCTGGTCCTGCGAGACATGCCAGTGTTACACATGATGGTGTTCACAGCCTCCTTTCAGGGGAAACTGGTTCTACCTCCTTCTTTATTTTCCTCCACGATCCTCCCTCTGCACCTCCCCTCCTGTGCTCCTTCCACCTCAACCTTTTCTTTGAGAGTGATCTAGACTTTTTTCAGCAGCACTCAATTACTGTCGAGAACTCTACACTGTTATAAGGGCACGGCGGAAGAGAGGAACAAGTAGGGAACAGGATGATCTGACACAAAACAGAAGCGAATGGAGTGGAAATCAGGACAAGGCAGCCTGACAACAGACCTAAGGCTACAAACTGCATTAAACTCAATGCAACCGCCCACCATGTTGTTTCTTGTTTCACATGCACAAACACACACACACACACACAGGCTGGGAAACTCAGTTTTAAGGTCAAGTGATGGTATATGGATTTTTATGTTTGGGAGAGCACATCCCAGCCAACTCTATCTGACACTTCAATGTTGTCTTGCTTAAGTCTGCAAACCTCTTAACCTTGTGCAACAGAGATTCTTTTTTTAGCTTGACTTTAAGTCAACTAAAAAAATTGATTTGCAGTTTCATCCACAGAATGTTTTTGCTAAAAGATGCAAAGGAAAAAGAGGACAACCAAACAGTTTGGGTGCTTCCAGGTCAGTTAAGGCACATTTATCTCGAAACCATTAAGAAAAAACGTTAAGTTTAAGAAATGCACAAAGCTGTAAAGCCAGGCAGCACTCTACAGGTTAAGCAGATTATAATAAATAAAGTGAGCTTGTTTTAATATTACTATTTAATATCACTCTTTAAAGCTGGGTTAGGCTGTTTGTTTTTGGTTTAATTGGGCAAAAATTCCAAAATTATTATAATTTTCAGCTTCTGCAGCTGCTCTTGGCTCTGTTTTCAGGCTTTAGAAAATCTGTCCTGTGAAAGCCTTCTTTCACTAATTATAGGTCATTTCAGAGTGAGGGTGTTTCTATTAGTTGTCCTACAAATGCACATACACATGCACGACTTTTTAGATGGCGAAAGCCTGATTCAATGGAGAAAAATCCTGCAGAAGAAGTTGCTATTCCAGCATTGGCAGCAACTGCCTGCACTGCAAAGCAACCCAACCTGTACAGCGTGAGCAAGAAACACAAGATAATACAAAAAATATAACAGGAGACACTGCAAGTGAATTGGGGAAAATGTACAAATAGATATTAAGATGAAACTTATCATGGTATCATTTAAAAAATTACAATATCAGTTCCCTTAAAATGATACCAACACCAAGAGAGTGCTTCTTTTTATGCCTTTTTCTACTTCATTTGATACCCATCATATGAACGGAAGCATTCAGTTGTGCAAAATGCCAGCACCACTCCCATCCATATAAATTTTACAGGAATACATTACACGCTGAACTGCTAACGCCGTCAAATAATCACGCTAGACTTCACCACACCACAGGCTGAATGGGTTGTGGCTGCTGCAGTCGTGGGCCAGTGACACGTTGCATTAAATAAAGAAGGTTTGCAGTGATTGAATCACTTTTTTCCTGTAGATCTGGGTACAAAAAGGATCAAACGCAGCTTTGGTTTGATTGCAGAAGTTGCTTTATCCAACACTACCTTTTGATACATTTAGGAGAAATCTACAGACGTGAATAAATATCAGATAACAAACATCTAATTAGGTATTTTGGTTGTTTTTTTGCCCACTATTTCAAAGTGTTAGCGCCTGTCGTGTCTCTCCTTAAAAGAAATGCACCCAGCTTACATTAAAGCACAATTAAGCTGTGAAACTCCAGCACATCATGTGACAATCCTGCACATAGACGAAGCAGAAGAGCAAATATAGACAAATCTCACTGTCGTAAAAGTGCATTAGCAAGTCTGCGACTGTCTCGGCTGGTAAGTGGTTTTATATATGAAGGTTAAATCCTGAATCCAGAGGTAAGCTGACCACACAACTGCTCATCTTTTCCCCGAATGCAGTAATTTCCCTTTTAAGTGATGTGACATTCTGACGGACTCGAGCGAAGACAGAATACCTCAACAGAAATGTCAGAGACAGACTTGATGTGCGTGAAATGACAATGAAGTGTTCAGGCTCCTGGGTATCACTTGAGAGACAGGTGTTAAATGGTTAATATCACAATCCTCAAGCTTTAACAGCTCTTCCTCTATTATTTTTTCCTCCAGCTTTTTTTTTTGGGTGTGTTTCTCCTTCTAATGATATCTTTTTCTTCCTCAAAAGCTCGCCTCAAGCTGTCTGTCTTCCTCTCCTTCCTTATCCCCCGTCACTCATTTGTCCACTCCCCAAAGCTCACTTCTGATTCTTCCTGAGCTGCTTTACGTCAACAGATCTGCCTCCACCTCAGTCTCCAGTGACAGAGGGCAAAGCCGTATCCAGGTCTGATGAATGTGCTGCTGCTGCTGTCTGCATTTGAAGCTCCTGTAGTTTCTGCCTCTAACTATACCCCGGCTCTTTCTCCACACAAAACAAGTTTACAGGTCTCATTTTTAGAAAATCGAGAGAGAAAACAGCTCCCTAAAATCAATCCGTCTCTCACATTTGTCTCTCCTCTCTTGCTCTTCCACCACTTTCATTATTCCTCTCTCGATCTTTTCCAACTCTCAGGCCAATCTTCTGCCTGGACAAACAATTCCCAACCTGCAGCACCTCCAGAGTCTCGGCTCTGTATAATACCTGAAGTCATCAATGCTCGGAACAAATTGCCTCGACAAATTGCTGTGAATTGTGCGTCGATGTAAATCGTTTTGCTCGGAGGGAGAGGGAGAAGGATGGCATTTTCTTGGAGCTGATGGCTGAGATTGCGGGATGTGATTCTCTTTTTCCGATAGCAAACAGATAAACAGTAGCTGGGAAACAAAATGTTCCAGACTTTTTCTTTTGAGATACATATTGAAGTTTGCTTTATTCCACGTCCAAGACCTCCAACTGTTAGTGAGGTTTTTGAAAAAAGAAAAAAGATTTAATGCCAAGTAGGTTTACCTTTACAAGGAATAAAGTCAAGAACATGAATATTTTATAGAAAAATGACAAAAATAATGTACAAAATGTACAAAAATGTATAATATATCTGATCTAGAATTTAAAAAATGTGTTTTTTTGTGCAGGATGTGCAGAAATATTGATATGTGGATGTGCAAAAGTTCACAGCGGGGAGAGAATGTGATAACAGTCCAAGATGTGTGTTAATGTGGAGAGACAGATGTCTCTGAGGAGGCTCCTGGGCCTTGTTGATGAGGCGAGCTACATTCGAAAACATCCTTCAAATACATAATTTTTTCCACGGGTAGAAGATGAGTAGTGCAATCCTAATAGTAGTTTCATTTAGTGTTTATTTTCAGCAGGCAGGCGAATCCGGGGAGTGAGCCGAGCTTACATTAGAGCCGGTGGGATGAGGGAGTGGGACGCGGCTTTTCAGAAGCTTTACTGCGAAATGAAGCGAATGAGGTGTCAACATAAAAGGTGTCAACAACAGTGCTGTGTTTGAAAGCAAATAGCTTTAGATCTGCCACCATATGGACCAAGTGGTTGTTTCCTTCGACGTTTTATTACCCTGCAGCACCACCGAGAGCCAATAAATACAGTTTAACTCCCACTGTTTAGTGATTAAACTACCTCACATGCACTTTGGGTTCTGCAAAGCAACGTGAAGACACCAACACAACAACAACTTAGTGTACTAAGAGATGCAAGGCAACAGAACAAAGCTTCAACGATTAAATATTGCGTCGTCATTGGTAACAGACAATATTTTGAGGGTTTCAGTTTTGCCAGCTTGTATCTGGATGATGGATATCAGGCCAAGAACTCTTTCATGTGCAACTGGAGACATAAGAATAGAGTTGGACTTTAGAGACAAAGTATTTATCTGCATATGAATCCATGAATTCACTTTTAAAAAGCCAGTAATACATTCAGCCTTTAACTCTTCAAATGTACCAAAGTCTTGTCCAGTTGTGAAAAGAGATTACAATTTTAATAATCCAATAAGTCAGTTAGGAAGCAAAAACTCCAATAATTCTTTGATTTTCTCAATTATACATATCATTGTTAATTAAAAAGCTTTGACTTTTGGACTGTTGGTCATGATTATGATGATTATGATGAGAATGTTGTCAGTCTTTGTTTTTTTTTTTACATTTAATGGACCAAACTATTAATATTCAGAATAGTTAGCAGCTCTTTCAGTTGTGTTTTTCTTTCAGCTCCATTTCTTTTGCCATAAAACCTCATATTTTGCTCTGTGGTCGTATAAAGCTGAACTTTTACACCAACATACACTCAAAGGTTTTTTTTGCGAACCACCTGAAACTCCTGCAGGGTGCAAATCATTTGGTTGTGTAACTGATTTATGTGATCGACGGGCCTCTAAATTCCATTTCATATCACTCTTGTTTGAGGTTAAAGTGCTGGTGGGAGTGAGGGATAAATTGCTTAGCCTTCCCCGTGGGTCAGGGCATACGGCTATTGATATTCAGTGACATTTCCAACCTGTCCAAATGATATTGTAAGCAGGGATTCGGGGAAGACTACACGGCAGATAAGCCCTGGGCTCTTCCTTTCACACACACACACACGAAGACATCAATACATTCCTTAACTCGCTGTGTTTAGATAGCACACCTCCTCGCCTGCCTCTGTGAGGTGTAATGCCACCACAAAGTGATACTCATTACAACGCATGCAGCTAACAAATGGGCTCAAGTGTTTAAATTCAGCATATGCGGTAAACACTTCCAATGCATCTTGATGCTGGCCTTCCCCAGTATACACGGCGCATATTTCCTCCCTGCAACCTGTGGATAAAACGCATTCAGCAGCTGCGCCATGACTCAAGCCTCCGTGCTAATGTCAAAGTATTATTTCAGTAATGCCTCAGCGGCGCGTCTGAAATGTCTTCTTAATGTCTCAGTCAGTCTGAGTAATACTTCAGCAAGGTCACATGGCTTCCAGCCATTAATGCCAGCTGCCTGAGGTATCATAAATCCAGAGAGAATCGTCTTCTGCAGATTAAATGGAGCCGGAGAAGTTTAAGCTGTCGCCACCCCTGACACCTCTGCCACTGCAACCCTGCACGCATCACAAACACACACACACACACACACACAC
>CAFUXE010000622.1:123608-133870 GCA_903364295.1 Serranus cabrilla
AAGTACGGCTGCCAGTTCAGAGCGTCGTCTCTTTTTTCTTTCGTTCTGATTGTGTGTCACTGCCTGTCTGTCTCACTCGCCTCTCTCTCTCTCTCTCTCTCTCCATTTCCCTCATTATGTCCATCTGAGCGGTTCGTGCCAAGCTAGCAGGGCAGCGGGAGGAAACATGCCTTGTCGTGGCCTTAAAACACCTCTCAGACCGGCCACCGTCTGCCGTCCACTGACTGCAGACCTGTACACTGGTTGTGCTGCAGGCCAAGGATTGAGCAGGAGTGTGTTTGTGTGTGACTGTCCTGTCAGGCAGCCAGAGCAGCAGATTACTGACGCTCCGCTGGCACGTCCCGCTTCATCCCTCTCTCCTGTCACCCCGGCAACACCTCCGCTCCCCTGCCTGCTTCTCCCCGTCCTCAGCTCATCACCGACGCCCCTTTCCCCTCCATCTGCCCTCACCTCTCTCTCTCTCTCTCTCTCAACGTAACCTGAGAAAGAGTCTTTAAATTTAATTTCATCCATCACCGAAATCCATACCAGCAGAGTTTACTCCGTGTAGCCCACAGGAATAGTAAAGATTGTCAATCTCTGCATCTCGATTCGCTCTAATAAAAAGAGCCCCATCAAAGCGGTGCATATATACACACACACACACACACAGCCCCCAGGGTGCTTCTTTGCTCAGATGAAGATAGCCAATCAGAGGCTAGGGAGGCGAGAGGAGCGGTGCGGTAATTAACACCAGTGGGCCCGGGCTTAAGTCCATGTCAACACTCAGCAAATCTCAGGAACCACACTGACCAACAACCCATTTAAAATCAGAGGTGTGGGAAGGCAAAGGCTACGATTTCTGCTTATCGAGGACAGCGATGATGTTTCATTAGCATGTTAGATTCACCCTGAGAAGCCTTCACAGAGCAGGAGGAGGTGAAGGCAGCCAGGCAGGTGAAGACCAAACACAGACAGAGTAAAAAGTTTCTGCAGAAAGAGAATCTGTTCTGAGAGAGTCGGTAAGTGTGCGTCACTCAGTGCTCAGCCGTGACCTTTGGCCACTTTGCCGAGTGTTTTCGTTTGTGATGTGGCTGATAGCAAAATCACTATGACACATTCATGACCACTGGAAGTTCATGGAATATTAGAGCTGATAATACTGATCTGTTTTAAAGGCCATGTATGTGAATTTTACTCCGTTTTATACAAATATCTTAAATATCGTGATATGAAAAATCGCCTTTTAATCTAAAACTTAAAGTTCTTAGCATTAAATGATATTCTACTGTTGCCACTTTTATCAGATAAAACTCTACAAATGTAAACTTTATTAACTAAATAATTAAAGACAAACAGATGGAGACTGTTTGCTTATAAACAGGAAGTGAGAGCGTAAAGAGAGACAGAGTTTCTGTGCAAAGTGTATATTTATATATATAAGATGTGTACTTTGAATTTCTGCAGCTCTTAATAAAGTGAAAGGCTTGTGATTAATTGGCCAGTTGTTTTAACTCAGGCTGATGTTCTTATTTGATGTATTTTAATTTTATTACCTTTTCAAGAGTCTCCCTTTGGAGATGATAAAGTAACCTTAACCTTAATTAGATAGTTTTCAGTCACAATTTGTCTAGTAAATTCTGAATAAAGATCACATGGATGCAATAAAATAAAAAGATGCCCTATTGATGAGTTATATTAACATTCAGTGTCAAAAACCACTGTGTGTATCCTTGACAAATTAATTGCATTTCCAATTTCCAACAATATCAGCTGTCCAATTCATTTGCACAGCTGATATTTAACATATTTAATATCCTGCATTATTAACATGTTTTTTCCTAGTAGTACTATTATCTGAGCATGCTGGTGCATTGCCCTGCCTGCATGTGTGCTTTACAAACCAAACCAGTGACCCACTCATTGCTCCATAGCACCACTAATGGCTGCCAGCTGCAAGTTCATGAAAAGATATCTAAAAGAGTCCGAGAACTCTTTCTTTAATTCTTTTCACCGTCATCAAAACAAAGTCTGTCATTATCCTGAACGCGTGTGCTTGTGAGACAAAGGCCCACCCACCACTGTCACTGTGAAGACACTGGAGAGCAGAGGACGACACCCACAGATGTCTTGCCCTATGCAGAGCTGCACCTGCTGAGCGGTGCAAGGTTAACAATGGCCACATAGGGATCTACAACTGCTGAACAAGCAGAATTACTCCCCACAGAGCCCACACACACACACACACCTTTTAATCCATGCACATGTATGTGCTGTGTGGGATACGCGTGTTGGTGTGCACACAGTCTGTGCCTGTGTGTGTAAGTGACACCCAGGAAGCATGTTCTTATGCTAACAGACTGAGCTAATGCCTCACAAGGACAAGTAAACAACAAGCAAACAAAACAGCGTCTCCCCTACCTTTGAAAAACAACCCTCTACCCACCAAGCAATTTAGCACCTACAAATACATACAGATGAGATATTAATGGCTTACTACGTCCTCTTTGACCTTATAATTATTCTGATTTGTGTACAGAGCAAGCGTGCCGTAATTGCATTAGCATCTCTGCAGGTCTACTTAATGTTCCAGTAGAGGGGGAATTGCGATTCAGTAAGCAGATAGGATAACACTGCTTTCTTTTTGTGTACACTAAATGATCCACTGTGAGTGTGTGTGGCTGTTTGTGTGCGTCGCAGTAAATCATCGGAGATTTATTAGCTCAGTTACCACTAGTCAAACCCTCTGACGTGCAATTATGCTCTATCAGCAAATAAATGATTTGGCCATTACAGGCCATAATTGGTTATGGAACAAAGGCTACAATATATTGTCCGTCTCTTTGCAGCTGCTTAACACCCTGTCCCGCTCTCTGCAGCTTGTATTACCGGAGGAGCTGACTTGCCCCCTGTTTGCCCCCTCTTCCTATTCCCCACTTCCTCCTCTCCTTCCTCCGAGCATCTCCCAGGAGAGGACCACTGCTCCTTCTTTCCCTTTATCTTCAGAGCGAGGCATCTGGTAAACAGGCTCTGTCTCCGCCTCTCTCCATCACATTCAATCATCCCGATGTTTATTCAGCTCTCCGCCCTTTCCCAACGTCCCGCCACCTCCCTTTCTCCCTCCTCCTGTCCCACCCGCCCTCCTCTCCGTGTCTCAGCCCCGAACCACAGCATCGCTTATCACAGTCCTGCATCTTTCCATTTCTATCTATCTCTCTGCAATTGTTTTCCTCCCCACCATCTTGCCTCTGCTTGACGCCTTTTCCTTTTACATTTCCTCCCTGTCTCAGAGTGTTTTGGTCCTGGAAGATGTTGTGCCAGTTGTATTGTAGGAGGATGGAGGGAGCCGAGGCAAACATTTACAGTATGTGGACACATTTCTGCAGTAGGTGTACAGTAGGTGGTGCAGAATACACAAAGACAAAAAGAAGAGGAGAAAAGCTGCTCAGAGGCTCGCGTTTAATCATTTCATGCACAAACCGAAGGCAATTCTCACACTGCTGGGTTTCATTGTTCAAGTTCAAATGTTGCCAGTCCTCCTGACCCCAATATTCTGCTCAACACTTCTGATTTCATCATCAAATATCTGGTCAAAACCAAAAGGAAAACAATGCACACTTTTTTAACGTACAAAGGCCTCATTTACACCTGGAATAAATGTGTCTCGTCTCCAGATTGTATCTAGATTTGACTTGATCTGATTGTATTTACACTTACTTTACATTTACACCTGATATTAACAGTTTTGGGACATTATATCTTGCATGTGATTAGTCTTTTGTCATGTATGTTGCACATAAGTTTCTGTTTGAGATGATATAACAGATGGAAATGTTCTAGTTCCTTATTTATCCCTACATTGACATATAGGGATAAATAGGAGACAGCTAACAGAGCACAAATGTTATTTATTATCAATTTTCAGCTACTTTTTGTTATTTCATGCTATATATTGTAACATTAACCCACTCCTTTTGTTGTACAAATTATCCTCTGACTGAATAAACTGCACCACAGGTCAATTTGAAGGTCCTCGTTCCAGTGGCACATTTTATTGGTCAGCTGTACCTCACTGTATAAAATGAGCTGCTGTGACCTCTGGGATAATCACAGCCTCATGAAATTTTACAGCCACAAACTAGAGATCTGGAGCATTAAGAATATGCACAGCTTTCCTTAGTATATTGACAATAAGAGGGTTTCTCATCAGTTTAGAGAACAGAAGTGCTCGTCATCCTTTCGCAGAAAATACAGAAATCTCCAGAATGACCAAAGTTTTTTAAAACCAAATCACAGCATGAGTTTGTCTGTGTTGTTCCAAAGGTCGTGGTGTATTGATGCAATATCCTAGAGGGGCTTTTGACCTTTTTATCTGTTCTCGATATTTTTAAAAAATGACCTAATTCTGCACCAAATGTCTGCTAAAAATGGTGTCAACCCAAAAATTGCTGCAACAACTTTTGGGACATAGTTGAACATGGAAATGGACTTCAAAAGGAGGAATGCTAATGTTTCTAAGCCTTACATCCCTAATAGGTTTAATTAATAATTGATTGATTGATTAAGAGATTTTTGACCAGAATAACTTGATACTTATGACACTAAATATGTTCACTACACCAACATTCAGACTAAACTGCCAGTGTGACGGTCTGAGACCCAGATGTGTTGGGCAGAGTGAAGCGGGCTGATTGAAGGAGTGAAGAGGAGATGAAATACCCATCAGTAGTGGCTGAGGGCAAATGGTGTCTAGCTATGGGCTAAGTAGGTGGAGATCAGCCTGCTGCCTAGAATTGCTCCCACACTGCAGCTAATTAACGCTGCCTCGTTCCACTCCAACAACCTCGGCGCTACTGACTTCAACTGGGGCATCCTGAGATGAGAAAGACAGGGAGCGAGAGAGAGAGAGAAAGAGAGAGAGAGACTGTAATGACAGCACAGCAAAAATAAGTTTGACCTTTCGGGCCAGATCTTATTTTGACACTTCACAGTCTGTCCCACTCAGAGATACAGAGTTGGTGGGAGAGGGATAAGGCGAGTATCTCTGTGTGAGAAGGTGGCTGAGGGAGGAAGAAGCACCTGTCTCATTATACCCCGGCTCGGCCACCCAGGACAATTCTCCAACCCGCAGGGCCGAGCTACGCCGCAGATAAGAGGAAGCCCGAAGAAAAGCCGATAAGAACTGGCCTAAGAAAACGCAGACACTGACAAAATGGAAGAAAAGCTTGACAGGAGTGAAAGGGGAAAGAGAGTTAAGAGAGCCAAGGAAGAGAGGATGGATGGATTTGCTGAGCAAATGGCTGCGAGCTAATCATGACGCTAACAGTAATGGATAGGCAGGGCTGTCCAGATTGCCTCATTTAAGGACACTTGAGTATCGTTTAGGTAATCTCTCTGACGCGCTCACAAAGGATGTGAGCGGAGGAGATGGAGCGGTCTGAACCGAGACAAAGGAAAATACTTTTTGGGACTTTCTTGTACGATGTAAAGAGTCACAAAACCAAAAACACTTCCACCTTTTGTGTTGCTTTCTCTACAGTAGTCAAAATACTTGACCTCAGGTCTGCACTTGGGTAGTTGAGGATGTGACCGGTGTAGAAATCCTGAGCTGACACGGAGAGAAGGCAGCGCACAAAATCAGAAGAAACTCAAATTGTGTTTCCCGAGTTTTACCCTCCTTTGATCCTCAGCTGGAGGCAGACCATGAGAATGAACATCAGCGACCCTGAACAACCTTCAGTGAGAGTTTCCACACATACAGAGCATCCCTACTGTTGCCTTGGGTGTGGCTCTTTACTCTGTTACACACCACAAGAAGAAGATTCCTTTATGTCAGCACTTCACGTGTTTCTGGTATCTCTCAATGACTTTGTCCCTCTTCTATATTTTAAGTTAATCTGTTTTTTATCTCTCCTCATCCCTGACAGCATCTAGGTTTTGTATCCACCCTCCCCTTCCCTCGGCAGCTCTCAGAGGCTCCCTCCAAGGTGTTGTTGACTGTACTGTGGCCCACACTGCAGTAATCCAGTGTTATTGGGGGCTGCTATAACTCAGTTTAATGTGATCAGGAGCCCCACAGCCCCGGCTGCTGCACCCTGTGACAAACAACCCGAGTCAAACGCGGCATCAATGAGTCAGCCGCACTGAGAGGCTGTGATGAGACCAACTTTTTAAACCCCTTTGTGTTTTCTTCCAGGCTGGCTGTCTGAGTGTGCGTCAGTCAGCGTTTGTCGCTGTGAGTGGGTGAGTTTCTCCATCAGCGAGGAGTTGGCGCTGCAGACTAGCATTAACATTAAATGTGATCAGTCCACCAGGAATCCAAAACAGACAGCCGAGCCATGTTGGGACGTTAGCCTTTTAAAATGCAACAATGTAAGAACGCAAGTGAATCACAGTGCTGTCTGTTTATTCTGCTCTCACAGTGGGAAATTCCCGACAGCTTTTCCTCTCACTTAACTAAGGGGCTGCTGCCTCGGCACACACCAAAGCAAACCAAGGACGACTCTCGAACAGCGCTCGTCATTGCTCGCTCTTGTACTGAGCCTTGGTTTTTGTTTGTTAGCATTTCCTAGCCTCACGATCTGCTCTCTGAGAGTCAAGCAAACAGCAGCTGTTTGAAGAATTAGATAAATGCAGTGTGCTAATACCATCCATGAAGAACTGAAGCACATTATTTGATCCTAGATGTGTCACTGAGAAAATCTGTCTGCATGTGGATGGACTGCAGCCCAAGACCCCAGAATTTCCAACAGAACACAACAGATTTTGCAGATATTTCTTCTATTTTAATTGTAACACATCAAGGTTTCAGCCACCTTTTGGGTTTGGTTGAGACACTTCAGACTTCAGCAGAAAGAAGAATCCCACACGACGCCAAAAACAGGATCTGTATCTTACATACTGTACTTTATTTAATTAAGTCTTATTGATTTCCGTTCTTATCAACTCACCAACAAAGACTTTTTTTCAAACGAGTATATCTTAAACACTCTCTTTTCATGTCTCCACACAACCCAAATTTTCTTCCAAGTTTCCTGTTGCAGGAGGACTCGCCAAAATATTCCACTAATAGAGTGAAAAAGGGGGAAAAAAATACAAATGAGCTGCTGATTATGCACCAGAGTCCTTCTAAGTAAGTGAAAAACAAACTGTTAAACTAAAGAGTGTTTGCACTGCAAATGGTATTTTTAAAATACAATTTTCACAGAGTTTTGTATGACTGATTTCATTATACAGTGTCTGCCGCTTTTTAAATCATAAAAAATAATAACTTATAAGCTCCTGGATGTTATTTTTGTACCAGTTAATGCTGTATGAAGAACACATAACCCTTTATACAGCGTACAAAAGTCCACCATTGTTATATAGGCTCCCAAACATAGACAGGGCTTTACATTAATCATGTTGCTGTGCTACGTCAGCAGTTCTGTGAAGCTGCCCTCTCAAGGTCCATCCATCAATCCTCCGTCCCCGATGACCGCCCGCTTCTATGACGAGGGCAGTCCTCATCCTTCAAAAAACCCACTAAAAGCATGAAAAGAGGATGGTCGCCAAGATAGAGCCGTCACTGTGTTTTTGCAGCGTGCATGAGCGAAAGCTTCTCTTTGCAATTTACTGAGAGACTCGAATTACACATATTTGTCACAAATCCTGCACAAAACCCTACAGATGCATTAAAGTTTATTAATTATGTAGATTGTGTTGCACAAAGGACTAAAAACACTCACATCCAAATTAGCGTCAATGAGGTTCGGAGGGAGGAAAAATGGAGCGCAGCGTTCTGTGACGTCCTAAGCAGCTGTTTAAAGACTGTTAGATGGCGCTCACATGGGCCCCTGGCACAGCGGACGAATTAGTATTCAGCGCCGGGTAACACAGAGACTCAGTGAGGTCTGAAGGAGATCCAAAGGGAGTAGGCCGGCTCTGTCATCGGGAAGCTGGACAGGCCTGTGTGACATATCGATCGGCTATTGGCTACGCAGTACTGCACTGTGGGCTCCATCACCGTCACGGCTACACTCTGTCACTCCCACTTTTCAGCTGTTAATTTGTGGGAGTCTCGATCTTAACATGCTGCCCTACGTGCTGGCGGCCATCACATTCAGGAGAGGACCACTACATCAAACCTCTGCTATGACGACAGGAATTTTAACTACCCAGAAGGAGGAGGAGGAGGAGGTAGCGCAGCTCAAATCCACACTCATGCTTCTGTGCGTGGATGTTGAAATCTGTCCTTCTGTGTTACCCTCAGTCCACCTCTCCTGCTCTGATATAATGTCATACTTACACACATTCATCACTGCTTTGGCCTCCACCCTCACATTGATGTGCTGCATTATTGTATTAATATTTCCAGAGTGGCAAATTATGAGCGCTTCCTATTTAAGAGGCTTTACGGCTTCAGCAAGCAGCTTTTTAACTGTTCTACTCAACCTTATCAGCGCAAATCCAGACGTCCTTGTGAGAAAAAAGCAAGGTTCTGCTGACAAAAAGGCACCAGAGGAGAGTTTCACACGTTGTAAAAGTGACGTTTCTGTTCGGTCTTTGTCCGCGCAGATGTTGACTCGGATAATCTCCGTGCGGAGAAAGAGACTATATCACTAATGAAGTCACTAATTGGCTATTTAATTGGCCGCAGTTTGAGACATCTGTATCAAACAGCAAGTTTAAATATCAGCAGTAATGAGCCGTCGTATCTGTAAAGATGTAGAATACCATGAGAGAGGATCAAGGTTATCGCAGGAGGGCGAGGCGAGCGAGAGGGCGAGCTCATAAAGGGTAAAAGTGTCTAATGGTGGCGAAAGAGCCAAAAATACGGAGGAGCATAAAACTAAACCACCACTCTTGTAGTTTATATCAAAACATTTCTCATCCCATCCTGTCTTGGAGGGCAGAAGTGTGTGTTTTATGAAGGGTATTGGAAGGTTTATGTCCTGTTCTGCCTGCCCAACAGGGCCGCCCCGGGCCTACTGGGGGCCCTTGATGAAATTTAATTTTGTCTCTTCATTCCTGGCTCCCTGTCAACGATCAAAACACCCACTGCAGTGTACCAACAAAGCATGAGTCAGGTTCACTTAAACATGCTGGCTGTCCAGCAAAAGGCCATAAAAACAAGGTTGTTATTGTTCAAATGTGTCCGATTCGGCCAGTGTAAAATTCTGTACGCCCAATTTGTTATCTAATCAACACAGCATGATTAAATTAGCTGTAAAACAGTTAGCTCTTTATCATGTTTCTTAATCAATGGCTTAATAATAACTGTCAAGACTGCCAGTGTGTTCCATATTGTACAATAATAGTTTCACAACAAGCTAATTCCTGCTGACTTCAGGTGTGCTGCAACCAGCAGCAAACAACATTTTGTTTCCACAACATCTTTATTTAAGTTTCACCAGGTGAAATACAGCCAGTTTAGCATTTATGCAGATTTTTGTGCTGCACTGCACCTTTTAAACTGAAACAAGCAAAAACAACAAACAACAAAAACAAAAAACAAACACAACGCTCCTCTGTTTAACCCGCTAATCCACATATAATATAAGTATATAGTCGATACTGAATACCAAACAACATTTTACTCTAAACAAAAATAAATTCAACTCATATTAACGTTTTAGACTGAGAACAGACATCGGACTTTCACCCAGGAGAACGAGGTTCGTGTCCCGTTTGTAAACAACTTTTTACTTAGCTTTACTTAGTTTTTTACGTAACTTCCGTGGCTCACGTCACCCTTGTAACTACTTCACTTCCAACATTTATGTCTTTTACAACACCTAACCGGGAAGTATTTTGCCCTAAACCTGTCAGTGGTTTTGTAGCATAAATTCACAGAAACTGCAGCTTTTACAACTGCAAACCTTAAATGTATGTATAATGGCATGTGTGCTAGTTTTAGAATGCTCAAATGTGTCATTTTGACTAACGCTCATATGTGTTGTTATGGTTGTTATTGACAAAACGTCTATTCTGTCGTTTCGGTTGGAGATCTTGTTGTTCAATCCTCCTTCCAGTTCACATCTATCTTCAAAATTGACCTTCATTTTCCCCTCAACCACACATCTGTATCTTGAACGGTTTTGACACTTTCACGTTGACACAATCTGGCACACACTGACTCCCAAAGAACAAACAATAAGGGGTATAACAACAGAAAATGTTCCACTTCTTAAAAACATGGACAAATTCTATCATTTCATTTGGAAAAAATCCTTCAAATACCAAAAAATGTTGAGGAAATAAAGAATATTTGATTAGATTCAGTAACTACATGCAGCCACAGC